>CM070560.1:62868392-62950892 GCA_036346405.1 Phyllostachys edulis | reverse complement strand
TGTCCATGGATTATCGGGCCACCCATCCTTTGCAAACCGTGGTGTTAAGGGGGTTCTATCAACGATGAGCTCTGGTTTTCCTTCTTGACAGATCATATTATCCGGAGAATGACCCTTTGTTAGGCTTCTTGAATGGCTCAGGAAACTCATTCTCTAGGCACTCACAGACACAACAGTCTCTAAGGTGACACATTCCATCATCAGGCCAAAAAGGGTAGGCACGCCATAGTTAAACCTAAAACTGGAAACAAAGAACCCATGATCTAGAGCAAATGAATCATGCTTTTGAATGTTTATTTTCATTGATAGCACATATCCAATTCAGTATTCCAATTACACATCACACATTAAAAAAAATGGATTTATAGTTATGCAGCGAATGCTCCAATCCAACATACATCACTGCAAAATTTTAGCATGTCTAGTTGGCTGTCAGAACATGACGACATACATTTTCCATAAAGCACTAAAATCACACAAAATGAACAGAGAAGGAAAAGAAGCCGGAGGTAAAATCCATGGGAGAAGCAGGATTCTGCCACTACCCACCCGGTGGTCAAGAGCCCGGCCATGAAAGCACCGTAGGAAGGCGCCCGGCGCCAAGCGTGTTGGTCGAGCCGCGCGCCCAAGCCAAGCCGAGTAGTAGGAGGCGCACGCGCGCACAAGGAGACGATCCAGTGGCCAGCATAGCCAATCAGGTCTGGCAGGAGGCGGGGAGGAGCAGGAGGCACGCAGCACGGGCAGGCCAGAGTCCGGTCTGACAAAGAGGTGGCACGTGTGGGCGTGGGTGGAGGCCATGGCCGACACGGGGAGAGCCGATGCTAATGATGAAAGATTCGGGAGGTGGCGCCATGGGAAGTCTTGGTACAAGCAAGATTCGGGAGGGATAAAATGGAGGAAAAAGAAATGGGGAGAGAAGAAATGAAGTGAGGAAGAAGCAAGAAAAAAATGAGAGGCGGGGATGAGAGAGGAGGTGTAACATTCTG
The DNA here is from genome assembly GCA_036346405.1 of Phyllostachys edulis. Taxonomy (NCBI): domain Eukaryota; kingdom Viridiplantae; phylum Streptophyta; class Magnoliopsida; order Poales; family Poaceae; genus Phyllostachys; species Phyllostachys edulis. Next base: position 62,949,906 of record CM070560.1, on the reverse strand, counting down.
ATTTTCTAAATTCTTTTTAAATGTGTAAAATAAATCAGAAATATTTTGTTTTTGATGAGAATTCCAAGTTTGGTTCGGTTGGAGAGGTTTGAGTTGTTGATACCTCCTTTTGGTATGCTCAGTAGACCTTCCTTTAGCATATCTTCTTTGGATGTGTAGGTTTAGGCCTTCTCTGTGGCCTAGACCTCCCCCAACGGCTATTGAGGATTGATCTCCCTTGAGGCTTGGACCTTTTCTCACCTGGACAAGCTCTTATGTCCAGGCCTTTTTCCTTTGAGTTTGGTCACTTGGACCTCTTTGTTGGTTCGAATCTCTTTGGGTTTAGACATCTTTTCTGTTCAGACTTCTCTTAAGTCAGGACCCCTGGTTGCCTGGGCACTTCCCAATGCCCAGACCTCTTTTCATTCGGACCTCCATGCATTCCAGTGGACCTCTTATGTGCCTTCGATTCTCCTGAGTTCATTTGAACCCCCTTGGCATTTCTTCTTGGCCGAAAGGACCTCCCTAGGGTTGCTTTGATCCTTGCGAACTCCTGTTGGACCACCTGTCGTGGATTTCTTCCCTAGGACCTCTCTTTCTTGGAACCCTCCGCATGGACCTCCCCTTTGTTTTGAATCTAACGGTTTGGACCTCTCCTCATTTTGGATCCAAAGGCCTAGACCTCCCCTGCACGTTTGATCTTGGGCTGTTGGACCTCCTCTCGGAGATCCAACCGCTTGGGACCTCAACTTGCCTTTGATCTCAACCACGGAACCTTCTTGTAGTTCTCTTGGACCTCTGTCCAAGACCTCTCGTGGCCTTTACATTTGGCTCTGGACCTCCTCGCCAGACCTCCCTTGATGAGATCCCAACCGTCAGGACCTCCTTTTGCTGATCCTGACCGTCAAGACCTCCGCATGTCCAGACCTCCTCTGTATGTCTGGACCTCTTCAACCTTTAGACCTCCCTATCCTTTGGGCCTAGGACCTTCTAAGCCTCTCGGATCTCCTCAAAGACCTCCTCTCTTGACTCGACTGTTTCTAAGTTGACTGGCCCCACTTGCCAGACTTAGTCATTCTCATTTCCTCCATACGTTAATATCTTGGGCATTTAATGCATGTCTTGTTACATTAAATGCATCCACATACGTGGTGTTTACTATGAATTGGGTCACTTAGTCGTACCCTGACATCCTTCTTTGTTCCTTCCCATAGTAACATACGTTGTCCTTTCTCGTACCTTTTAACCAGGTGGTAGTGACACCTGCTCGCCACTCACCTACCTTTTGACCCATTTCTATACTTATCCTTGACACGATATTTCTAGTTTTCTTCACCACCTTGACTACAATTAGACCAAGAAATTCTACCACATCACCTTTCTCCACACTCTGTTATCTTGGCTCGCTCAGTGGCTCCCTGGGAAGACCTTGTCGCCACGACCTCCCTCCATCCATTGTTTCTTCTTGTCCCTGGTAAGTCCCTTGGTGATCTACTCCATTCTTGTTTTCGCCACTGCACTGAGCTAGTCATGTCCATCTCAGGACCTCCCCTGGTGGACTTCTTTTTGGAATTCTATGGCCTTTGTGTGAGGACCTCCTCTCTGGACTTTACGCAAGAACCATTTCTCAGGACCTCTCTATTATATTGCTTAAATCACTCCTTTGGGGTCTTTTGCTAAAAGACCACCTCCTCCTGGTAAGCTTAGATCTCTCCCATAAGAACCTATTATAAAATATAAACCTCTTCTGTTGGTTGAGTTCTGGACTCCTTCTTGGTTCATTTGGTTTTCTTGTTGATCTTAGTTGGATCTTTATTTGAGTCTTCTTTGAATTTGCTCTCTTTCACGTGTAGATTGCGAAGACTCCAGGGAGTCTGAGGATTCTGAAGAGAAAGACTCTCAGGATAGTGAGCAAGGCAAGTTACACTCTTGATCATATTGCACCCAATAATTCAATTTATTTATGTTCAGTTTCAAAGTATTATGCATGCCTATTTCTACCAAGTTAATTCAATACCTGTTTTAAATTCATAGTTATGCCTACTTCCTTTGTATGGCCCCTTGTTGACTTTGGGTGAACTTATTGTCACCTTTAGATCAAACTTGGGTCATGCAGTAGTGTGAGCCAAGACCATTTGAAAAACTTGTGCTTAGTCAAGCTTAGACCAAAAGTATTGATTTGGGGAAATCTTTACCAACATGACCAAATATTGCTTAAAATATTTTGACCATGACATTGGGTTGTCATGGGAATATGAAAGTGTTGCTGGGGAAGCAAAGAAAATGAAATTGGATTTAGACTGGGGCGAATTGGTTGGCTTGGCTGGTGCAATGTTTGTGCACGGACTCTATCCTGGCTAAGGTGGAGGTCCAAGGGTTTATGAGAGTCGCCCTAGTCATGTGAGGACCGGTCTTTGAGCGACCAATGCCAAGCTTATAATGGGCTATGCCACAATCGTGCAACCACATGTCTCTAGAATGGGGCGTGGGACCTGGCTGAGTAATTTGCAAAACTCCACCATATGCTGCTCCATTGGAGGTGTGGGAGGTCTTGTAGGGCTAATGGTCTTTTATGACCCTCTGTTCCCCTTGGTGCAAGAGGGGCTTTCATGGGATTGCGATCCATAGGAAAGTGAAACCTTAGCAAGGAAAGGTGTGGTGGGGCAATGCATTGTAAAGGCCTTGTCATGAGCTCTAGACCTCTTACCTTTGGTAGTGAGAGGTGGCATTGACGGATCTTGGGATAAACTAGAGAAATCATGTCATGTAGGTAAAGTGCACAACCTCTGCGAGAGTTAAATCTATTCAATAGCCGTGTCCACGGTCATGGGCGTCTTGGCAAAGGCTACTCGAGTTAGATGTTGATTTTGGGGTTTTCTAAATGTTTTCAAATCTGTTTTGGGAATTCTATCCCATGGGTTTGGGCAGGAGCCCGGTGTCGAGGGTATCCTTCACCAACTTGTTGATGAATGTTATCCAAGCGAAAAATTGCTTTGTTAAAATGAATTTTAGTTATTAAAGACACCTTTGGAACTTAGTAATGGTATTTGAAAGAAACTTGGCTTTGTGCAAATTAACCATATTATGCCATCCTTTGATTATCCATATATGCATGTCATTTTGCTAACCTCACGGTGTAACTTGCGAAACACGGTTGTGTGCTCACTCTTGCTCATTACAATCTTTGCGAGAGAGGACCTTGGCAAATGAAGAAGACCCTAGCGAATAGGTTGTGCCTTCCGATCGATTACTGTGGCGTGCTGATGAACCTTTTGTTCTTTTGCTCTTTTGTATATATGTGCTTGGCCCAAGGCCACCTTGTAAACAAACTCTGTAGGTATTTTGTTTTAATAAAGATACGTTCTGGATGTCACCACCTTTGTATTATTATTGTGAAGAGCTAGCCATGATCCTTGGGACTAGCTCGGATTCACAGGAACCACGAGCAAGCTCGGACCTTTATGTCCTCACAATGGGATGAACGTGTGAGGTTACGAGATGGTCTCGGACCTCCACGACCTCCTCGGAGGGTCGCGGTGGTCTTGGGGTGCCCTCGAGACCTCCTCGTTTTTCTCTGGCGTGGTAGTGGCAGTCCGTGGGTGCTCACTGGCTCCAAGACCCTCTCGGGTCATGTTCTCTGGACCTCCGGGAGGTTCTCACTGACCTCTGGGAGGTCTTGAGTGGACTGTCCGAGAGGTCATTTCAGGACCTCTGGGAAGTCTGATGGACTTTCCAGAGGTCTTGGAGGACCTCTCGGGTGCCCTAGAGTTGGGTCGAATCACTGGGAGGGAGGGCTTTGGAGGAAGGGACGGCGATGGAGGGAGGGAAAGAAGCGGCGGGAGGTGCCTCGAGAAGAGCGGCGGTGTGTGTGAGAGCGAGAGAGAGTCGGGAGGAGAGGAAGACCAAGCGGCGGCGGTGGCTAGCGAAACCCAGTGGCGTGAGGAGAGAGGAGGGAGGGGAGGCGGAGGGAACAAGCCTTGAGCACGACGGTCGGAGTAGGCGGCGCGAGAAGAAGTAGGAGGCACTGGGAGGGGAAAGGAGCGAGGAGAGGACCGCGACGGAGGGAGGCCGGTGTAAAACCCGAACGCCACTGCTCCAGTCCTGGCTTGTCCACCACGCCCTCCGTGCCCCCACCACCTCTGGCCGAGGCCCGTCAGCGAAGCGAGGAGGACAGAGAACGATCTTGTGAGGGGGGGCAGAGGCGGGGAGAGGGATGGAGGCGGAGAAGGAGAGAGGGAGGGAGCGAGTCGGAGGGAAGAGGGCATGCGCAGCGCAAGGCGACATGGACGCAGTGAGAGTAGTTGGGAGGAGAGATCGGCAGGATAAGGGTTCGCGTTTTGGGGTGGCGTGGGCCGCATAGCGCCAGCATTCCCACCGCATGCACCGAGCGGGATCGGACTGCCCAGAGCTGAGATTGGCGCGATCCGATGGGCGCGAAATCCTATCGACGTAGAGGGCCTAGGTGAGCTCAATCCTAGCATCCTAGTAATTCCATCATGTATCGAAAGAAAGAAAATTGACCAAACGGCTGTGAATTCGCACAGAACATCTCCCCTCGGCAGCCCAGTGGTCAACAAGTTACAAAATTGTTGTACCACTGCGCAGCAGCGTTAAGCTATTGCAGCTTTCTGCAGTACGAGACCTGGAAGTCATTTGTGATCTTCTCTTTTTTCTTGAGTGTAACTGTCAATACTTTTCCCAAGTCCCCCCAGAAACCTTACCAGTAGAGTTAAGTGCCCAGTATCTCATAGTGTACTCATGTATCACTTGTTTAGTTCATCATGCACAAGATCTACATGACCATTGGACTTTGACAACGGAGTAATGGACACATCATTGATCCTACCATGATTATATTGTCGCCTTCACTGACTGTTTCAGGTGCAAGAGCAAAACAATTTTAGCAGGCTTTCACCTGGAGGTACTCATCTCATGTAATGCCTACATAAAGAAACTTAGCCACAGTTTTTAACCACCAGGAACCCATACAGCAGTCAGACTCCGAGTGAGGTGACTTATTTCCGCAGGGAGGCATGCTCCAGTCTATGAACCAAGAAATTCAAGTCGATCCCACCGAATCCTATCGAGTAGCCTCAGGCAAAACAGCACTGTTATGTACAAAGACTCCATCATGTGATTGTTATCCTACAGTGCATACATCTTCTTATATTCACTGTTCAGTAGCTCTGGGTCTGAGTCAACAAACAGGGACCATGAACGGGACTGGCTTGCAGAGGCCTTCCTAATCTTCCTCGTGTTCTTCTCTTCCATTCTGTGAGCAATGATACAGTAGCACATGGAACCAAGAGTGGTTAGCATGATCACGGTGCCAATTGCCATCGTACACCATGCTAGCCACCAGTCATCACGACCAACAACAACATAGGTTAGCGCTATGAAGGCCACCGAGATAAACAGGCATGCAAGCCACATCAACTTGTTCATCACAAACACCATCCTTCTCTTGGCCTTCTGCTCAACAACGATTAGCGAGGTCTGGACGACGACGACAGCAAGCGAGATGAAGAGAGCCAAGGCATCAAAGACCAAGAACACTATGAAGGCCGGATTGCTTGCTACATATGCTTGCCCCAAGGACATGTCCGGAGATGCTTGACTCATATCCTCAACAAAATTACCAGGAACAGTGAATATGGCAGCAAAGGCGACAGTGGCAATAAGCACTGCAACGACAGTATTGGAGTTGATGGCATTGTTTAGCCCACCAATGTGGAGTTTTTCGAGTCTCTTCTTGATTTTCTGGAATTGCATCTTGGTCTGACGTGTTTGCTTGATCTGGGACTGGACATCATGTCTAATATCACTGACAGTTTGCTTAAGTTGCTTTGCTGAATTTGGAGGATGTACTTGCTCTTTTGCGGTTACTCCACCAGCGTCTATCAGGATGTTAACAAGTTCTTCATTGTTGAGTTTCTCAGCAATAGCAAGAGTGGTCTCTCCAGATCTATTAACTGCATTGATGTCAATCCCCTCAACTGATAGTAGAGTCTGCACTATCTGTAAGGAATTACACATTTATCAGCCAAGATGCAAAAAGTCAAAAATACGAACTGGAAAGTTCTTTAAAAGGCTAGTTACAAACAATTTTTAAGAGCCAGCAACATTCTTGTCCAAACAGCTCACAACTCCATACTATCATTAAGTTTCAAGGAAATTTGTTTTTTTTTTTTTGGGGGGACATTATTGCTATTCTACGCAAAGCAAGGTATTTACAGCAAAGTAACTGATGAGCTGTATGCTAAAAATTATACTGACCAAAATTACGTTCAGTGAGTAATAAGACAGGATAGAAAATGATTGACAAAACAATAGCTGAAAGAAGGTAAACATATAAAAGATAATTCCCAATATGCAATCACCTACAATGATATTGCCCTTCCGAGTTGCAACATGCAATGGTCTGTTCCCCTTGTTGTCTTCCAGATGGATAACTGAGACATCAGGCTTCAACAACTCAACCACCATTTCGGCATTTTGTCCTTTGGAAGCCATATGTAGTGCTGTTTGTCCCTTCTTGTCTTTTCTTAAACCAATCCCTGGATCCTTATTTAATAACGATCTTACAACTTCCACATGGCCCATTCTTGCTGCTGAATGCAAAACTGTCTTCCCATTATTTCTTGCAATTTTGGCAAGGCTAGCATCAGTTTCCAGTAGGAGATTGACAATACCAATGTGACCCTGAATGGCAGCAGTGTCCAAAGCTGTAGCATTTACAGAATTTGTAGTCATAGATAGAGAAGGAAAAGCCTGCAACAGCTCCTTCAAAACTTCTGCAAAACACGGAAATGGAAGAAGACAATAAGCCATAAATGTTTTGGAAATTTGCTTCAATCCATATCTTGTGTTAGTCATTACAGCGATGACTTATGACTGTAATTATATTTCCACTAGCTACAAAGTCAAAGATCAGAATGACATGGGTCAGTAGAACAGAGCAGACTGAGATAAGGCTACCAATCTAATGGTTGCAGTATATCCAATGTGCTCAAAAGGAATACTACCACTGCTTAATATAGATCGCACCATAAATTCTTCTACGAGAATAACCCAGAATTTGTCTTTTGTCAACCCCTCATAAACCAAGACTGCTAATGAAAACTCAACTTGTCAGTTGCCACCAAGAAAAAGTAAAGTCGTGAAGATTAGAGTCTAAAACTCTAAATCAAATCAGGTACACACCATTTTCAGCCAGGTAGCTAAGGAATAATACATGTTAGCACTAGTATTTTACTAAGTCAATCCGATAAGAATAGACATTTTTCTAAGCCTAGACTATTACTCCATCCAGTCACAAAAATATTGTTTTGGACATCGACACTAATTTACTGATGTTAAGGAAAATAACTTACCTAGATGACCCTGCTTCGCCGCAATATGGAATGCATCGAAGCTATTGCTTGCCTTGATCCCCGCCGTCTGCACATCAGACACCTTCAAGATTTCACGCACCACCTCGGCGTGCCCCTTCTCCGCAGCCACATACAGTGGTGTCTCCCCATCGTGGTTCTGCCGGGCAGCCAATTCCACAACCAACTCCCGGTCGAACTCGGCAAGGATCTTCTGGACATGGGGACATTCCCGGACCTCGCCGTGAGGTGGAGCAACGTGTCTCCACGCTTACCAGGGCTGTCCTTGTTCCTCCTGAAGCTTTCAATGGACATCAACTTGAAGCTCTTCTGCTTCTCCATCCCCCGGAAGCTCTTCAGCTTCTCGAGCGCGCCCAGACGGAAACTGGTTTGCCTCTCCATATCCAAATCCAATGATCAAGTAGATGGTACTGAGAGATGTCCTCAAATTGCAATATCTCGTTCTTTCAGAATCCTGGTAAACACTTGCATCACCAAACTTTTGTGGTATCCAATTGCTTCTGTTGATGGGGAAGAAGTCCACCAAATTGCAACTTGTAGATTAAGAATTGAACTTGCTATTGCAAAATCCAAGAAAATCTCCTCAGAGAGTTTTTACAACTCTCTCTGCTTTGATTTACAAGAATATTAGCCGTAGCTAAAAGTGTGGCAAGTTCTGAAATTTGGCAGTTGAGATCTCCAATAGCTGCAGCTGGACCAAGATTTGCTTGCAAATTTCGGAATCAAAGGTTGTGTAACTATGTCCACCAATCAAAAGCATTGGGCCATGAATAGAGAACCTGATACTGCAAAGGGAAAAGAATCAGCATTTATACCAGCTTTTGCAAACAGTGGTCCTAAAAGAAGAACATCCTGAGGAATTGAAGATGAACAGAAAACTATAAACTTCAAACCAACAAATTGAAAATGAAGAACATGAATCTTACTAATTTTATCCCCCTAGCCAATGGAAGGCAGAAACCTCAATCGCCCAAGAAAACAAGAAAAAGTATAGCAAATGATTGATACAAGTCCCAAAAACCCTACCTTTCTTGCACCAGCCGCCCCAAGACCTCCCAACGAGCCAAGAAAAAGAAGGGCAAAATTTGATATATGCCACCGAGTATGTTGGCACTTCGAGATTTGCCACTCGGTTTCTTGAAATTCGAAATATGCCACTCAAGTTTCTTTTCTCATTGAAATATGCCATTCTCACATCTTTTCTCCTATTTCCATCAATTCGAAATATGTTATACCCATTTTGCCCCTCTCCCAAATAAACAAAGGCATGAACAAATGAATCCATCTCAGCCCGTGAGATTCGGCAGCCATGAACCAGGAAGGGAACCTTGAGTGCTAGGGCTTGGAGACGCCGGCCGCCGCCAGTCCTGCTCCCCTCCCCCTCCACGCCGGCCACCGGTCCTGGCCCCCTCCTCCTCCACGTCGGCCGCCGGTCCTGCCCCCTGCTCCCCCTGCTCCTCAGGAGTTATTATATACTATGCTCAGCAACATGTTCATTGCTGTGGGGAAAGGCATGAACTAGAGCCATGGTTGTAGACAACGGTGTTGCACCTTTGGTGGTCATTATGATCACCTTGGTAATGTGTGGCAGAGTTGGATGTAGCTAAAACTTAGTTATAAATAAAACTACAGAAGCTACATCACACATGTCCTGTTTATTTGAATCCTCACCTTCAGAGACAGTTTATCCAATACAATTGTGCAGTCTCTATTTTATACATGAGAGTCTTGAACTTCTTTAAAGTTTTCACCTTTTTCATTTCTTCTGTTTTAAGTAGTTCTTCCAGTGAACTAAAGATGTGTGACTAATGTTCTTTTGGTCCACACGAGAAATTAACAGGTGGTGTAATGCTTTCAAGGAACAATGACTTTATAGTCTTCTACTGCTTCATTGTTACCATTCTCATGTTGCTGATATAGCTTAGAAAGCTTCGGTTCCAACCTGCAGCCATTGGTGCATCATGGTGGCATAAGGGACTGATGGAGTTCCAAGAAACCCTGCACACTCCAGATTCTTGTACAATGGACACCACAATTCAGATGTTCTCCAATTCAGTGTATTATCAACATTTAGATGTTCTCCAATTCAGTGTATTATCAACATTTAGATATCAGATATCACATTTCAGATTCTTGTACAATGAACATCACAATTCACAATAGTCTGACCAAGAAATGCACAAATGAGATTTCACAATATTGTCAAGAAATGCACAAGAACTTGGTTCTTGAATATGCTACTGCTGCTGCGCTCGGGTCCGAAGGGAGCTCCAGGGGGGCGCTGGCCTGCTAGGGGTCGGCCTGCTGGAGGGGCGACTCAGACTCGCCGGCCGACAGGGGGTAGGGCGGCGCCGGTGGGGGCTCGAGGAAGGGGCGACCGGTGAAGTGGTGAAGAGGTGAGGGACGGCGGAGCAACGAGAGAGAGAAATGGCGCGGTGGTGAAGAGGGAGGAGTGGCAGATCGGCGAGATGCAGGCGTAGCGCGGTGATGGAGAGGACAGGGGCGGCGGCGGCGAATGGAGATATGGATGGGCGACGGCGGCGAATGGAGATGTGGACGGGGGGAAGGCGGCGCCGGTGGGGTGCTCGGGGGAGGCGCGGCTCAGACTCGCCCGCTGACAGTGGGGCGGTGGCGTCGGCGGGGTGGTCGGGGACGGCGGCGCCGGCGGTGCCCTCGCTCGGTGGCCGGCCCTAGTTCATGGCTGCTCAGTTGTTCTTGGCTAATGGGACTCACGGGCAGAGCAGATCATACGGAGGGAGGGATCAATCCGATTAGAGAGGGTAAAACCGGAAGTTTACTATTGAAATATATGGAAAATCATAGAATAGAAAATAAAATAGGAGAAAAGATGTGAAAATAGCATATTTCAATGAGAAAAGAAACTTGAGTGGCATATTTGAATTTTAAGAAACCGTGCAAGAAATATCGAAGTCTTAACATACTCGATGGATATATCAAATTTTGCCAAAAAGAAAGGAACCAAGGACCAAGGTCCTAGTGGGAATCTTAGACCCCTCCTAGTTTTTTTTTCCTTCCTCTTCTCTGCCTCTCTCCCTATCTTGGAGCTCACTTTCAGGCTTCACCACCTCTGCTTGGCCTGTGAGTGCAAGAACTGTCTAGTTAAGGACAAATATGCCGCCTTGGCCCCAAGTTGGTAAGAGTTTGGTTCACGTTAGGGGGGTAATTAATTCTGCAACTTGGCTGTCTTTTATTGGCTGCTACTGTTCTTTCTATTCTTTTTTTTTCCCTATGGTGGCTCTACTACGAGGGGTGCAAAGAGAGCGGATAATTCTCAATCGACCGACCGAAAGTTTGTGAAGCGAATACAGAAGAGATAAATGGTTATCTGGTACTATCCGTGTCCGACTCAGAGAAAAAAATGTGGAATAAGATACGGGATGAGTGATATCCATTTGTATGTATCTGTATATCAGGTGATATGAGGAAAGTATGTTGTGACTTCACTTAGGAATAGGATAACAGATAGGTGGGTTGGTGCATCTAAGGGTAAAAACGGATCGGATACGGACGGATAGTGGCTCTGCCATATTTTTTTCATTTTTTTTTTCTCCGATACGAATATGAATACTCTGGATACGGATACATATATGAATAATATCGAATACGAATACGAAACGAATACAGTTGCGGATATTTTTCGAAACATGAAAACCCATTGAATTGTATGCCAAAAATTAACGAAAATATATAACTAGTTTGTTTGATGCAAATATTCATGAAATATTCATATTTTCAACAACCACACATAACATTGGCACTAGCAAGTTGCATTAACTAGTTCATCACAAACATAACACTTAGTTTACCATATTTAGCTCACAAGTCATAACTCACAAAGTCACAAGTCATCCCGCATTCAAACTTAGTTCATCGCATACATAAAACTTAGTTCACACTAACATCGATCAAAATGGATGGTTAATCTATATGCAATTGACCGTAACATCCCAAAGTATGTTACCCAAAATAAAATTAATAAAGTTATTATTTTATTGAATTTTCTTAGATTTAAAGAGTTTTCTTTATTAAAAACAAAAAATAAAATAAAATAAAGTTAATTATTTAATTTCCTAGTTTTTAATTTCAAAATAAAATTTATTGAGTTTTCGGCATTTTATTGAATTTAAAGTGTTTCGGATTTTAAAAAGGTTTTTCCTATTTTTGAAACTAAAATTAATTTATGTGCAAAAATAAAAGCCAATTTTAAGTTGGAATTAATTTTATTAAGTTCAAAATAATTCAAGAAATTTCTGTGATTTTTCTAGAATTTTTAACTCTATTTGCTATTTTCTAAAAGGCTATTTGATTTGTTGCATTTTCAAATTGAAATCAATTAAAATGTCCTTTTCTCTTTTGGGCCGAAATCTAGATATCCGGCCTTCGTATTATCCGGATAATCCGTATTTGTATCCATATTCGACGGATAACAGGACTACTGTATTCGTATTCGTTTCTAACAAAAAAATTCGTATTCGTTTCTGATCCGAGAATTATCCGAGAAAAATCTGATCCAGGACAATCCGAATATGTTTTCCTCCGGATCGGTCGAAAAAAATCTGATCCGTTTTCACCCCTAGCTGCATCTGAGCAGGCAGAGGATACTGAGTGTGTGGATATCATGGAGATATGCTCACGATCTTAGGATGATGATACAATTGGCAATGGTATTGAAGGTTTATCGAAACACTCGTTTTCGGTGAAGTTTATATACTGTCAGGCAATGGGCGGTTAGACCAGCTAAGGTGGCAGTCAGATCGGGCCGGTCAGACCGGCCTTTGCGGCGGTCAAACTAGCCACCACTAGCGGTCAGACCGGCCATGCCTTGAGTCGAGTGGTCAAGGCGGTCGAGGCCAATGGGCAATGGAATCTGATCGTGGCCATAAAGAAATTTTGAGTTTGGAGCTGGGCCAAAAATAGAGGGTGTAGGTAAGAGAAGGGATTCTTCTACACTTGGTCTTATAATTTTTGGAACTTCGAGCCAAAAGATTTATTCGTTTGAAATTTTCATAGAGTTTTGGATTTCTAGGGTGGAAATTTGGCTAAGTCCCTTGCTGGACGGTCAGACCGGCCAACAAGTGGTGGTCAGAATTGCTTTGTTAGCTCTTGAATCAGGATTGAACATCTCTTGAGCTTCTTGTTCCTTTGTGAATCTAAAAACTGCTCTTGTGTAAAATGAAAAATCAAATTTCAAGATTCTCATGTGGTTAAATTGTGCCAAATTACTCTCACGAGACTGCATGTCAAAGACATGAACTTGGAGATAGTTTGATGATTCAGACGATCTCATAGGGACTGCTTGTCAAAATTGACATAAACCTCAAGATTTGTCGTCTGGTTGAAGCTTAGGAAGAGTTTGTAGATGGCTCCTAGTCCAGGATTTTCTCCACTAAGATAAACCTTTAATCAACTGCAATATTCATTGCAAATGAAAACTTGTTGTAAAATTGGGTGATTGGGGTATTTTGAGCAAAATGATTCAATTTAGGACTTTTTGTCTCTAGGATGGTCGTTGTTAGCTTTTTGATCTCACATTGATATTTTGACATAGCCATTATCACTTTAGGATCCTTGTTGATGAACTTGCTAATTTTGAAGCTTTGCTCAAATTGTTACAATTCATCGCTTTATCTCGAGCCTTCTAGTTTAGCTTTGATATATATGTCTTAACATGATCTTGCTAGCGCCTTCAGACTTGATATGTATTGAGTTTTAATAGAAATGCTAGCGTGCTCTTTTGGGTAATCTCCAAAGCTTCTTGTACTAAAAGTTGACAATTTTAAAAAAATGAAGCCACTCCATTGTATTTCATGCATGCTCTTTCTTATGTTTTTTCCTCATTTCAGCATTTGTCATCTCTGGATGAGAGGAAAGCGTGATTTCTTGATGACTCCATTGTCAAAGGGGGAGAAGATGTAATAAAATGTTAAAAAGAGGGAGTTATTTGGAGAAAAATGGAGAAAATAGAATTTTATGAAAAATAATGATCATAGTGAGGAAGAGCATTTAATTTGCATTCTTATGGACTTCTAGAATTGATGATCGTCGTCTTTAACGCTATTGTAGGGAAACAATTGAAGTACACTGCTTAATACTTTTGTGTGCTTGATCTAGAATTATTATGGCCCTGTTTGGTAGAGCTCCAGATTCTCATTTTCCAGATTCTGCTCCTGATTATCTGAGAATCCACTTCTCTGAGAATCTGGAGCTATCTGTTAAAAGCGTTTGACTGGTAGGTTGACTCCCAAAACCATATGAGGGGGATTAGAGGCAAATAGACCATGTTACCCCTGGTTGCTCTGAAATTCTGGAACATGATACCTTTGGCCCTTGTATGACGCTAAATATCCAGGCCTGTTTGGATAACCGGCATCGACAAGATAATATTTACCTGCAACATAAGACGAAAAATTCATGTATATCAACATCCAATGCATGAACATTACAAGTAAATAATTTTGTAAATGATATCAAACAAAGATAAAACGGTCAAGGCCATATTTTTGGGTCAAACTCATTTTTTTTCAAAAGATTTTATATGAGCTTTTGATCCTAGGCATCGGGCTGTTGCCCTAGCTGCCCGAGGCCCAGCTCCACCCCTGTGTACGTGTATTGTGCTCAATGACATAAAAAAAGATAAGATCATCGAGTTGAAAAGAGATAGATGCACAACTGATTTGTGATATAAGTTCATTTGTCATTCTCACATTGGATGATATTTTTCCAATTCATAATTCTTTTTTGCGATAATATTGATCTAATTTTCTATGTTAAAAATAGATGAGACCACGCCGTCATGGTGACCGGGTCGAAAGCCTGTAACATCATTTGATATGAGTTACGGGACGTTGCTAACTGTTATAGAAAACAACATTACAACCAGCTACCTTGCGATTTTTGTTACCATCAACTGGCAGCCAACCAAGCTCCAACATGATTGAAGATTACCAGAAGTAAATAACTGATGAGATATTGCCGCACGTTAAAAACACAGCATTACGAAATATCAACCAAGTTTTAACAGATTCTCAGTCAAAAGAGTTCTCAAACAAACAGCAGATTAGCTTGCAAACATCACAATCCCCTGGTTTCAGGACAAGACTTCATACGTTAAATAACAAATTTATTTAAAGTATCAACATCAATAGCTTATAGCTATGTAGTTCTGTGTCATTAGCTTCAGATGTATCCATGGTTTCAGGACAATAGCTGAACTTGTGATCTATCCATGGCTTCAGATGTCTTCAATTCAAATGAGCTACTCGTATATGGTGAAGAAAGCTTCCTTATTTATACTTTCAAACCCCCCAAAAGTCAGTTAAACAGACAACGCATCACAGTTTTTCGACAAATAAACACGCGAAATGTATGAACTTCACCATTCATTCACGAGCTCCTTTGCCTCCTTCAGCCCCAGGTCCGTCACCGCGCGCACCTCCTTGATGATCTTTATCTTCGCCGCCGCCTCGTACTTCTCGATCTTCACGTCAAACGCCGTCTTCGCCGTCGTGGCCTCTTCGGCGCCCGCATCCCCGGAAGCCGCATCTCCGGCCGCGGCAGGACCGGCACCCGCAGCGGCATTGGAGGTGAGTGAGAGGCGGAGCTTAAGGCGTAGGAGCGCCGCGTAGTCGTCCAGCTCGGCCGGGGAGAGGGCGAGGAGCTCTTCAGCGATGCGCGACAGCTTAGGATCCTCGCCGCCGGCAGTCGCCGCCGCGGTGGAGAGGCGGCGGGTGCGGGGGATCAGCGGATGCGGGGAGTGGGTGGCGGCGATGGAAAGAGAGGACGGGGACGAGGGCGAGGTCGCAGTGGAGGTCCGGCGGCGGCTGCGTGGAGGTTCGGCCGGGGGTACTCGATAGAAGAAAAGCGTTTGAGCCGAAGGGGTACGCCCGGGGGAATCGGCGCGATGGGAAAGTAATGGTATTTTGCAGGTAAATATACTCAATTTCGAAGGGTATTTTTCTTCAATGGAGTTGGATTCTCACGAGAATTCAAAGAAAGGCTGCTTCTCCTCCCTAGTGTATTTTTGAGGCAATTTCCACGCGAGAATCGAATCGGTGTTTTGAGAATCGGGGTGTTTAGTGCGGCCCACGAGAATCAATTGAGAAGTTCGGTAGTAGGTTCGCATCAAATGCGCCCTATAGATGCCAACTCAAAGAGATTCTAATGTCACACGCTTTACTTACCACGCGCTATTCCTATTGCAGATCTAATGTGGACATATGGTACCACCGGCCCGTGTTTTGAGTTCGATCCTACTCGAAAACCATTGTGCCAGGCCGGCTGTAGCACGATCTCCAGAATTTGTATGTCCAATTGTAATCTCCATCCACGCCACACCAGGATCATCCCGCATGTAACACGATGGGATGGCTAGAGCAAGTAACCGTACAAGGAGTAGCCTCGCGTGCGTTCTCAGACGCCGACTCATGGACCACGTTTGAGCCGAAGGGGTACGCCCGGGGGAATCGGCGCGATGGGAAAGTAATGGTATTTTGCGGGTAAATATACTCAACTTCGAAGGGTATTTTTCTTCTACTCGAAAACCATTGTGCCAGGCCGGCTGTAGCACGATCTCCGAAATTTGTATGTCCAATTGTAATCTCCATCCACGCCACACCGGATCATCCGCATGTAACACGATGGGATGGCTAGAGCAAGTAACCGTACAAGGAGTAGCCTCGCGTGCGTTCTCAGACGCCGACTCATGCAGTGACGGAGCTTGAGCAAAAACGTAGGGGGGGCTAAAGAGGCAAAGATCCATACTTGAGTTGAGATATCGACCGGCTTCGATTGTAAGCCCGCCTTTCGCTGGAGTGCTCGACCACTGAGGCCTCGTCTTCAGTTCTAGGCATGAACCTTTTTCTTTGCTCGCCGCTCGATTGCTCAGCCCTGCATACATGATACGATGTTCAAAATAGTTTCCAAAAAAGCTGGGGGCGACGGCCCACGTTGGCCGTCACTAAGCTCACTCATGGACCAGTGGTCATCATCGGATGAGGCCGTGGAAACACGGGTTCCTCTTGCCCCGCGACCTGCGTGCGTGTGACATCCACGCATGACGCGTCAATGCGTATGCGCACGGTCGTTCCGCTCCGCGGGCATGGTGCCGGCCGCGAACGCGAGGGGCGGCGTCAGATATTGCAGCGTGGCAGTAGCCCGAGTGTGCCTGCGAGCGCCTTGCCGTGCGCCCTTGCGTTTGTCCCGTGGCGTGCCGGAGCCCGCATTTGCGCGAGGACGACGCAGAGCAGCACAGCCGTGGCGGAAGGAAAAAATCCGTCTGCCACTAGACGTGCCCACGCCTCCTCGATGGCCCAACGCCATCCTCGGGCCAGCGTTTGTTCCGCCCCTCACAATGCTGGGCTGGCCGCGCGGGCGCTTAGACGGGCGGGCCCGTGCGCGGGATGCAGCCGCACGAGGCGCCGCCTGCCGCACGCCCTTTCCATGGCCAAAACGAGCCGAGACAAAATTTTGCTACAGCCAAAATATAGGTAAAACCAAAAAATAGCGAAAAAATATGTTGTTTGGATCGTGACTAAACCAAATTTTGGTGCTAACAATTTTTTTGTTAGCGATTTCGTGTTTGGATTGTTCGCGTGTGATATTAGATTTCATTAGCGTTACCAAATTTTCGTGTGTGTTACCAAATTTTAGTTACAAGCCAAACAATAATAAATTTTCATTGATGAATATTTTGTTTGATTTGCAAAGGTAGCAAACCAAACAGCCATGTACTCTTCGTGTGGTGCGAGCGGCCTCGGCGCAGCACGAGTCGTCCGGCGAGCTAGGACGAACGATGTGGTAGACAATTCCCGTATCTTGTCAGCTTAGCACTTCAAAAATTCAAAAATTTACATATATACTACTCCCTCTGGTGACAAAAGGAAGTTGTTTTTATATGTAACTTTGACCGCTAATTTATTTATATATATATATATATATATATAACATAATAATATTATAAAAATGTTTTTCGAAACAAATCTACGCATTTCGTTTTTATGTGTTTAGTCTAAATATTCCAAAGATATTGATAGCCAAATTTTATAATGTTTGACTGGACGTAATCAGAAAGTAATAAACAACAGAGACGGTAAGGTGAAATTTCTCAGATTACTAGTAACTGAAAAGATAGACGAGTAAAAACCGACTCCGTGCATAGCCCATCACCTCATACTCCATCATGTATCGAACGAAAGAAAATTGACCAAACGGCTGCGAATTCGCACAGAACATCTCCCCTCGGCAGCCCAGTGGCCAACAAGTTACAAAATTGCTGAACCACTGCGCGGCAGCGTTAAGCTATTGCAGCTTTCTGCAGTACGAGACCTGGAAAGTCATTTGTTATCTCTTTTTTCTTGAGTGTAACTGTCAATACTTTTCCCAAGACCCCCCAGAAACCTTACCAGTAGAGTTAAGTGCCCAGTATCTCATAGTGTACTCATGTATCACTTGTTTAGTTCATCATGCACAAGATCTACACGACCATTGGACTTTGACAACGGAGTAATGGACACATCATTGATCCTACCATGATTATATTGTCGCCTTCACCGACTGTTTCAGGTGCAAGAGCAAAACAATTTTAGCAGGCTTTCACCTGGAGGTACTCATCTCATGTAATGCCTACATAAAGCAACTTAGCCACAGTTTTTAACCACCAGGAACCCATACAGCAGTCAGACTCGGACTGAGGTGACTTATTTCCGCAGGGAGGCATGCTCCAGTCTTCTATGAACCAAGAAATTCAAGTCGATCCCACCGAATCCTATCGAGTAGCCTCAGGCAAAACAGCACTGTTATGTACAAAGACTCCATCATGTGATTGTTATCCTACAGTGCATACATCTTCT
Organism: Phyllostachys edulis; assembly: GCA_036346405.1. Taxonomy (NCBI): domain Eukaryota; kingdom Viridiplantae; phylum Streptophyta; class Magnoliopsida; order Poales; family Poaceae; genus Phyllostachys; species Phyllostachys edulis. The sequence goes on along the minus strand of CM070560.1, from coordinate 62,931,668 downwards.
TATATTCACTGTTTAGTAGCTCTGGGTCTGAGTCAACTGGCAGGGACCATGAGCGGGACTGGCTTAGAGAGGCCTTCCTAATCTTCCTCATGTTCTTCTCTTCCATTCTGTGAGCAATGATACAGTAGCACATGGAACCAAGAGTGGTTAGCATGATCACGGTGCCTATTGCCATCGTACACCATGCTAGCCACCAGTCATCACGACCAACAACAACGTAGGTTAGCGCTATGAAGGCCACCGAGATAAAGAGGCATGCAAGCCACATCAACTTGTTCATCACAAACACCATCCTTGTCTTGGCCTTCTGCTCAACAACGATTAGTGAGGTCTGGACAATGACGACAGCAAGCGAGATGAAGAGAGCCAACGCATCAAAGACCAAGAACACTATGAAGGCCGGATTGCTTGCTACATATGCTTGCCCCAAGGACATGTCCGGAGGTGCTTGACTCGTATCCTCAACAAAATTACCAGGAACAGTGAATATGGCAGCAAAGGCGACGGTGGCAATAAGCACTGCAACGACAGTATTGGAGTTGATGGCATTGTTTAGCCCACCAATGTGGAGTTTTTCGAGTCTCTTCTTGATTTTCTGGACTTGCATCTTGGTCTGACGTGTTTGCTTGATCTGGGACTGGACATCATGTCTAATATCACTGACAGTTTGCTTAAGTTGCTTTGCTGAATTTGGAGGATGTACTTGCTCTTTTGCGGTTACTCCACCAGCGTCTCTCAGGATGTTAACAAGTTCTTCATTGTTGAGTTTCTCAGCAATAGCAAAAGCGGTCTCTCCAGATCTATTAACTGCATTGATGTCAATCCCCTCAACTGATAGTAGAGTCTGCACTATCTGTAAGGAATTACACATTTATCAGCCAAGATGCAAAAAGTCAAAAATATGAACTGGAAAGTTTTTTAAAAGGCTAGGTACAAACAATTTTTAAGAGCCAGCAACATTCTTGTCCAAACAGCTCACAACTTTATACTATCATTAAGTTTCAAGGATATTTGATTTTTTGGGGGAAAAATATTATTGCTATTCTAAACAAAGCAAGGCATTTACAGCAAAGTAACTGATGAGCTGTATGCTAAAAATCATACTGACCAAAATTACGTTCAGTGAGTAATAAGACAGGATAGAAAATGATAGACAAAACAATATAGCTGAAAGAAGGTAAACATATAAAAGATAATTCCCAATATGCAATCACCTACAATGATATTGCCCTTCTGAGTTCCAACATGCAATGGTCTGTTCTCCTTGTTGTCTTCTAGATGGATAACTGAGACATCAGGCTTCAACAACTCAACCACCATTTCAACATTTTGTCCTTTTGAAGCCATATGTAGTGTTGTTTGTCCATTCTTGTCTGTTCTTAAACCAATCCCTGGATCCTTATTTAATAACGATCTTACAACTTCCACATGGCCCATTATTGCTGCTGAATGCAAAACTGTCTTCCCATTATTTCTTGCAATTCTGGCAAGGCTAGCATCAGTTTCCAGTAGGAGATTTACAATATCAATGTGAACCTGAATGGCAGCAGTGTCCAAAGTTGTAGCATTTACAGAATTTGTAGTCATAGATAGAGCAGGAAAAGCCTGCAACAGCTCCTTCAAAACTTCTGCAAAACACAGAAATGGAAGAAGACAATAAGCCATAACTGTTTTGGAAATTTGCTTCAAACCATATCTTGTGTCAGTCATTACAGCTATGACTTATGACTGTAACTATATTTCCACTAGCTACGAAGTCAAAGATTAGAATGACATGGGTCAGTAGAACAGAGCAGACTGAGATAAGGCTGGTCCAATGGTTGCAGTATATCCAATGTGCTCAAAAGGAATACTACCATTGCGTAATATAGTTCACATCATAAATTCTTCTTCGAGAATAATCCAGAATTTGTCTTTTGTTAACCCCTCATAAACCAAGACTGCTAATGAAAACTCAACTTGTGAGTTGCCACCAAGAAAAAGTAAAGTAGTGAAGAATAGAGTCTAAAACTCTAAATCAAATCAGGTACACACCCTTTTCAGCCAGGTAGCTAAGGAATAATACATGTTAGCACTAGTATTTTACTAAGTCAATCCGATAAGAATAGACATTTTCTAAGCCAAGACTATTACTCCTCCGTTCACAACAATATTGTTTTGGATATCGAAACGGTCCCACTAATTTCTCTTGTAATATATTTATAAAACCTAATAAACTATACTTTTATAACAGCTCTTTTCGAGACCAAGCTATACATATCATTTTCATGTGTTCGATCTAAATATTGAAAAATATATCGATAGGTAAAGTTTAGTTTGACTGCATGTACCCCAAAACAACATTCTTTTGTGACTGGAGCGAGCATGTATAAATAGGTCAACAACATGCTTATTAAGTCGTCAACTAGTCAACCGGCAAGTCAGCCGACTGGTCAACTAGTCGTTGACTTGCCCGTCGACCAGGCTGCGGCAAGTTGGGCGACTTGGGAGGAGGGACATGGGGCCCGGTTGTCGGAGGCAGTGGACAGAGAGAGAGAGAGAGGAAGTGAGTGAGGAGTTGTCTAGTGAGTGAGGGAGGGCAGTCGCACCGAAGGGAGCTCATGCGAAGCCTAGATCCAGTCGTCGCTGCCCTCGGAGGTAGCTCCCACCGCGCCACCGGCCTTCGTCGCCATCACCCTCTCCCTTCGTCGGAGGCTCGTGACAGCTCCTCACCTCTCGCCTTCGCAGATGGCGGCCTCCTCATGCTTCACCATCGCCATCCCATCCTCCTTGCGGAGGAGGAGGTGAAGGCCGTAGCTCCCGCCATCCTCAGCCACCGTCCCGCCTCCATCCCCGTCGCGGCCGTGGCGCTCCCGATCCAAGTATGCCCCTCCCTCCATGCCACCCCCTCCATCCCGACTCCCCTCCCTCCCGACCTCCACCTCCATCCCGGCCCTCCTCTCGGCCTCCACCTCCTCCTGACTCTCCGTGACCCTTCTCCTTCGCCTCGCCACCTCCTCCTCACTCCTCCTCCGCCTTGAGGCGGAGGAGGTGGACGCCGAGAGGAAGAGGCCCGGAGGAGGAGGAGGAGGAGCTCAGTCGCCGCTTGAGAAGAGAACAGAGGAGGAGGCGAGTGAAAGCAATGACGCGTCATGCCGCTTTCACTCTACATCGCTATTTGTTTGCTAGCACTCTTGTGTTGATTGTTGAGTCGCTAATGTGCACGCTTGTATTGTTGTCTGTTTGGTCTTGTGTTAATTTCATTCTTGTAATGCGTACAAAAAAAATGGCAAGTGCAAGTATTGCATCCTCCGATGTCAGTATATGATCCAAAAACCGATCCAAAATGGAAGCCGAAGTCTAATGATTCGGGATGGAAGTATGGTTTTTGGCCAGTTATTGGCAACCGAGATTTGGTGCAATGTTCGCTTTGTGACTAGAAGGTATCGGGAGGAATCAAAAGGTTTAAGGAGCATTTTGCGGGTGGGTTTGGAGATGTTCAAAAAAGTGCCAAGACTACAACAACAATTATGAAAGAGATGCGAGAGGCTTTGTGGAAGTACAAGAATGGCAAACCACTTTTCCTAGATTATGATGATGAAGAAGAAGATGAAGATGTGAGTGCGATAACAACCGACAAGGAGTCCTAAACCTCTGTTGTGCAACCAAGTTCTGGAACAGCCGACATGTGAGTGTGACAACAATCGAAGATGGTGATAGAGAGAACATGGATGCTACTACTAATTTAGATGAGTTTGAGATGGATGACTTTTGAGAGATGAGAGAATTGGACATGTTATTATTGTGGATTTATGTTACGTCATTAGACTCTAAGCTTGTAGACTTATTTTATTGTACGTTGGCTATGTGGTGCTTGTTATGTTGCTCATTATTCATGTAATCGTATATTTAATTCTCAGTTTTTCGCTTCAATGTTGTCCCATTTCCACGTAGCTTGTTGCTTGGGAGGAGAGAAGAGATGAGATATTATCAACAAGGTATGTCAATCCATATTTACTCAAATCATGCTTCAAAGATGGATTCAGCAAGTCAAATGGAGTGTGGACTCAAAACATGTAAGTCATTGATCCTCTCTTTAATTCAAGCTATATATGTACTTTTCAATCACTACAATACAAGGTATATAATATATACATGTGGACATACATATCACTATCATATGAACAGTACCTATCGGCAAGTCGGTCACTAGGAGGGTAGCGTCGGATTGCCGACTTAATAACCTTGGTCAACAGTTGACACGACAAAATTAACTCACTGCATCAAAATGTGCCCAAATTCCCCAATTCTAATTCCATGAACCTCTAATCATCAATTCATTGGCTTGGCAAAACTTGTTGAGATCAAGTAAATGATAAATTATCATAATTTACTGATGATAAGGAAAATAACTTACCTAGATGACCCTGCTTCGCGCAATATGGAATGCATCGAAGCTGTTGCTTGCCTTGATCCCCGCCGTCTGCACATCCGACACCTTCAAGATTTCACGCACCACCTCAGCGTGCCCCTTCTCCGCGGCCACATACAGCGGTGTCTCCCCATCGTGGTTCTGCCGGGCAGCCAATTCCACAACCAACTCGCGGTCGAACTCGGCAAGGATCTTCTGGACATGAGGGACATTCCCGGACCTCGCCGCGAGGTGGAGCAACGTGTCTCCACGCTTACCAGGGCTGTCCTTGTTCCTCCTGAAGCTTTCCATGGACATCAACTTGAAGCTCTTCTGCTTCTCCATCCCCCGGAAGCTCTTCAGCTTCTCGAGCGCGCCCAGACGGAAACTGGTTTGCCTCTCCATATCCAAATCCAAGGATCAAGTAGATGGTACTGAGAGATGTCCTCAAATTGCAATATCTCGTTCTTTCAGAATCCTGGTAAACACTTGCATCACCAAACTTTTGTGGTATCCAATTGCTTCTGTTGATGGGAAAGAAGTCCACCAAATTGCAACTTTTAGATTAAGAATTGAACTTGCAATTGCAAAATCCGAGAAAATCTCATCAGGAGTTTTACAACTCTCTCTGCTTTGATTTACAAGAATATTAGCCGTAGCTCAAAGCGTGGCAAGTTATGAAATTTGGCAGTTGAGATCTCCAATAGCTGCAGCTGGACCAAGATTTGCTTGCAAATTTCGGAATCAAAGGTTGTGTAACTATGTCCACAAATCAAAAGCATTGGGCCATGAATAGAGAACCTGATACTGCAAAGGGAAAAAAAATCAGCATTTATACCAGCTTTTGCAAACAGTGGTCCTAAAAGAAGAACATCTTGAGGAATTGAAGATGAGCAGAAAACTATAAACTTCAAACCAACAAATTGAAAATGAAGAACATGAATCTTACTAATTTTATCCCCCTAGCCAATGGAAGGCAGAAACCTCAATCGCCCAAGAAAACAAGAAAAAGTATAGCAAATGATTGATACAAGTCCCAAAAACCCTACCTTTCTTGCACCAGCCGCCCCAAGACCTCCCAACGAGCCAAGAAAAAGAAGGGAACCAAGGACCAAGGTTCTAGTGGGAATCTTAGACCCCTCCTAGTTTTTTTTCCTTCCTCTTCTCTGGCCCCTCTCCCTATCTTGGAGCTCACTTTCAAGCTTCACCACCTCTGCTTGGCCTGAGTGCAAGAACTGTCTAGTTAAGGACAAATATGCCGCCTCGGCCCCCAGTTGGTAGAGTTTGGTTCACGTTTGGGGGATAATTAAGTCTGCAACTTGGCTGTCTTTTATTGGCTGCTACTTTTCTTTCTATTCATATTCTTTTCCAGTGGTGGTCCTAACTTTGAGTGTAAACGGAACGGAAAATTTTTAACCGACTGATCAAAAATTTGCGAAGCGAATATGGAAGAAATAAATGGTTATCCAGCACTATCTGTGTTCGACTCCGACTCAGAGAAAAAAACGTAGAATATGATATGTGATGAGCGATATCCATTTGTATGTATCTGTATATCAAGTGATATGAGGAAAATATATGACTGACTTAGGAGAATGAATAACAGATAGATGGGTTGTTGTATCTGAGCAGGCAGAGGATACTGAGTATTTTTTCTTCGACGTCTCAGCGATTAGTCTATCCGTGTTTGCTCTGATTGTACATCTACTATCTAATGTCTTGTATATGAGTGCAAGCAAATAATATCTGCCGTGCTGACTCTGACTCCAAGAAAGAAAATACGAAATGCAATTTGACTCATATCATGTAGTGCAATTTCACTGCATATCTTGTTCGGCTCCGCTCATTCCCAATTTCAGACTCAGCCACTGATTGGTGTTATACATACCATGATGGAGTTGGTCCTTTTATCCTGTAATCTCTCTCTTCACTATCTCCAGATAAGTTTTTTTCCCCTGGTCCAATGGAGACGATGGTGGCCATCAAAATCACCGATTAGAGTAAAAGCAGATAAATATTTGCTTAAAAAGAATCAAAATCCCCATACATTACACGTGATGCCGACGTTTTGGTTGCAGAATTGTGCAGGCCCCACCTGTCACCGTGACACGTATATGTGGCATTGTATTTTGGGCTCAACGTGCTTATGTTGCCGTGTGTGGGCTCCTGCAGCCGAAAGCCTCCAAAAGCATAATCACTTGAGAGTAGAAAAGAACATGGCCGTGTTTTTTAGGGGGGAGAAGATCAGAAGAAACAAACATGCATGTGGCTGGCCTGTCTCCTTTGGCATTTAATATCAAAAAGTCATTTCTATATTTTAAAATGGATTTTTTAAAGTTCTCCTAAATGTTTTTACTACAAAGTTGTGTCAAAATTAATTGCTTAACAGTTTTATACAGTGGAAATACACAAGTTAAGGGTAATGGAAACAAGTGTCCTGCTTCCTTCACTTGCAAGTTCAGACTTCCAGAGTAGGTGGGTGAGTAGAAAATGAGCAACAATGAGTAGCAATAATCATTGGCAGCCCGCAGCCGTTGGTTAGTTGGGGGGATTCATTCATTGTTGGTAATGGTTTGAGTATATTTGGGGACAATTGTTTTGTTGACAAAATTAGTATAGTCTCAGTCTTGAAGCTATACATAAGCAGCATATATATCTTAGTTTTAGCAGAGAAAATGCGTGCATTTGCCGCTGTTCACATGGGCATCTAACATCTTTTGCAGCTCTGATAACAGATCCTGTAAAGCCACCTAATGCAGCGACTAGATATGCAAGGATATATGAATGATCTTCAATTGAAGAAGAGTATATATGTTCCTGTCCCAAAAGGAATACACAATTACGGTTAGATAAACATCTCGCGATCATGTTGGTTGCATCATGTGCTGATGTCCCCCCCTGTTCAGTGCACCTGCTCCGGCCTTTCATGGATGCCATGGTGCGTTAGATTAGCACCTAATTCCACTCTGCAATTCTTTAAGTACCCAGCTAGGCCCCCGTCAACACCAGTACAATATTCCGCGGTTGGAAAAGAAAACGAGCTGTTAATCAGTTGCACGCGTGGGTCCTGACGAGTGATGTTTATTTTGCCAACTTGCGCAATAGTAGTATCTAAGATTAAGATAACAGTGTATTGTCTCCACACACACAAAAAAACAGTGTATCTGCTGAATAATCATCCTAGATCAGTGAGCTACCTACTGAAGAAAACGTTGGCCTTTCAGGGAAAGGAGTGAGTAAACACTGGTTTCAGACTTAATAATCATGGATTGGTCACAGAGAAGGGCAAAGCCACCCTTCCGGCTGGTTGTGCGGCTGCCCAACTTCAGCTCCAATGAACAGTGGACGAAGAACTTTGTGACGGCTGCTATATATACTGGGCTATTGTTTTGACTTAACTGTAAGTTATATGTATACGGAGGTTGGAAGGTCGCCCTACTTCCTACGAATTCGTTGCTCAGCTAGTAAAGGATCATTATCATAGGTCCCACGATTCGGAAGTTGCTATAATCAGCTTAAGTAACAAAAAGATGAATCAAAGAATAAAACGAGACGGATTGCCATGAGGCAACGACATCCAGGAAGGGACAAACGCCGATGCAAATGGGGCTTAGCTAGGGAGGAGCATGGATTCCACTTGGTCTCCCCGTGATCTCCCCGATCCCCATCGTCACAAACAATCTAGCGTGTTTTGTCCCGCGCGCAGCCGTCCAACCTTGACCTCCATGGTTGGTCAATTCAGCACGACTCTCACACCTCCCAATTATCTTCTCCATCGCGCCTCGCTTATCGCTAGGGTGGCTAGATGAGCCGTGCCGCCATGGTCAGTCTGAAACACGAGGCTGTTGGTCCGATCCAAATACGGCCGAACGCGAAAAGACCGACATATCTAGATCGGCACTTGGTCGTGGGTCGGCGGCGCAAAACCCGTTTAGTTAGTCGGACCGGCGTGCGGCTGGATGGTCCATTTGGACACCGCTACTTACAGCGGTACGAAGTACGTGGGTTATCCGTGCTGCAGTGTACTGGTTGTGACGGCCGTTACTCGTTAGCCTTTACTCCGCGCTTGGTCCCCCGTCACCTAACAAGCGCACGCTTATTGTCCTCCCCTTTTCACTGGACTGGAAGGAGAATAGCCGAGATCGATGCGTGAGACATTGGTTTGTGTGTGCTTCACGTGGCAGCGCGGCCGTAGCAAGCGTGCATTCATCGTGTTCCGGTACTAGCCGCCGCGCTCGCGGACGCGGCTGCAGCAAGCGCACGCGCTGCCCCCGTGCGCGAACCGGGCGCGCACGCGGAGAACGTCCATGGCCAAGTGTGCCGCGCGCGCGATGAGAAGCCTCGAGCGCCGGCCGGTGTGCACCGCGCGCGGGCTACGTGCGTATCGGCGGTTGTTTGGTCAGTACCCGTCTTATCAGATGAGATGGAGTTTGCGGCGGTCGCCCATCGCGCAGTTGGTGAGATGGTACGTAAACTTCGGTCAAATACAAACGGAGCACCGTGCAGAAAATGTATTCCTTTTGCGCGCTAGTCAAGGTTTCGTCTCATCTCGCCGTCCAAAGTCCAAACCGACTGATGATGATGCTGTCCGTGCGTGCAACTGCTTCTACGGGCCGGCCGGTCGCCGAGTCAACTCGCGCCTGGTCTTCACATCTCCCCCTTTTGGCATATTCAGTACGTGCGTGCGACCACAAGTTGCTTGCTTAATTACCACCGTAGGCACATATAAAATCATCATATTTGTTATTTTTAAGTCGTCTAAAATTTTCTTGAATTTAAGTCAATTGTTGTGATCATTGAATTTGTGTAAAGATTGATGTGTCATATGATTGGATATGCTTAAGAAAATTTCAGTCACCTTATGAATAGACAATTCCTAAAATCATACAATATCGCTCTAACACATGCAACCTAGATATGTACAACGACAACGAGTAACGACTAACCCATGCAACCTAGATATGATGTGGTGTCTGGTATACACTGGCACACTTAATTTTAAAAAAAAAAACATATAGAAAGTGTACGCATATTAGGACTAGATTGTTTGTTTTATTGAACCTTGGTGATGATTATTATATAAAACTTTAGACTTATATAAAACATGCACCCATCAAATTTTTGCTAGCACGCCACCGCTAGATATGAAATTAAACCTTGCTATGTAGCCACGTACCAACGAGGGAAGACTAGCAAGCAAGTCAATGGAGTCAATTTGTGGGCAACCAAACGGCCTAAAAAGAAAGTAGTGCGGCTGATGCGTGATAGCAACTCCTCGATTGGAAAATGGAATCCTTATTTTAATTACCTCTACAAAGGTAATGATGGTTTGTTAGTCTTAGTTGAATACCCTCCACAAAGAAGAAGAGGAACGCGACTTTTAACGTCAAATCTAAATAATTCAGTCAATTATACTGCATGGGTCGATCCGATCGTGTATCCTAACTAACTAGATAGGAAAACAAAGAGTTGTACATACAATTTGCTTCCTCTAAGGTCACGTCATGTGTGTGTGAACATGTCTAATGCTAATAGATAATTGAGTGCTAAGATGCTAATGTTAATCTTAACTATTAGATCATGCAGTGTATTTAATGCAGGGCATTGTAGGTGGGAGAATGTAGGGTGTTTAATAAAGGCGCATTTGGAGGTAGGGGCATGCAGGGCGATTAAATAGTTTGGATGCGGGAGCCCGTATTAATCTTGACTGTTCAATCTGGATCCAACGGTCAAAATTGGCATTAGCGCCTTAGCACTCAATTACCCATTAGCACTAGATATGTCTCCCCCCCCCAACACACACTCTTATATAGACACACACGCACTCATGACGTGACCTTAAAGGAAGCAAATAGTAATCTAAGTTTGTTGCCGTAGCGCTCTTCAGCACATTGTAGATAGCACTATAGAAACCGTATCGATTTTACTTCATGCGGGAATTATTGTAGCGGCTTCACTGTCTAACACTGTAGCAGTTGCTGTGCACTATTGATGTGAGCAGTTCCCTGTCGATCGGACGGTAGAAAAGAGGTCTAGTGTCACTTGTACTGTACATCTCTGCCGTAGCTAGTTGCTAACACAGGATCCGTTTCCCACATAAACAGAAGAGGGGTGGGCCATTTATAATCTAATGCCCAGTACAAGGTATGCACCGTGAAAAAATAAGCAAAATTGGCTACATGACGCTATAAGCTATAAATAAACAGCCGTTTGCTCCCAATAAAAAAAAGCCTCTTTGTAACTAGATTGATTGAAGCAGTAGAAGAGGTAAAAACAGAAATGCAGCACCAAAAAGTCTGCAGGATTCGTGCGTACGTGGGGTTTTTTCCAGAGGGTTCTTGCTTACGTGTGCTGTGCTTTATCATCAGATCGCTTTCCAGCGTGCGTGTATTGCTTCTAGCGAGTGCGTTGCTTCTTTCCAGCGTGTGCGTTGTTCCATCCAGTCACCTTCAGCAACGTGTTCTCGAGCGTGGCGACGATTTCCAGCGAGAACTTTCAGCCGAGCGAGAGGTTCTGCCGAGAGGCTTTGCCGTTAGTTTCTTCTTCCGAGCGCTCTGCTTTGTCTTCGGATCAGCTGGTTCGTCTCTGGTTTGGGCTAACAGCAGCGAGGCGCTTGCCGAACTGGAGCAGCGGGTTGACGTGGCCCTGGGCCGGGTACGGCAATAGGAGCACGTGCGTGGTGTGGTCTGGCTCGGCCATTGATGATCGCCTGCGCGTGCGTGCAGCTCAAGGCTCCGTGTCTCGGTGCAGCTCGATGGCACCATGGAAATTGTGGCGTCCACTTTGTACTGAAGGAGGGTAGACGACAGGCAGCTGCTGTTGTTGCTGTGCAGTTAATGCAGAATCGATTCCTATAGCTGCTGTCCGATACGACATGCAGTTATATGAAGGTAAGCACTCGACTTCGGCAAATAGCAACTGTCGAGTGACCAACTTAGTCACACGGGATTTGTTAGTCTGTAGTGCTGGGACCTCGATGTCTGATGCTGGGTTCGGGCTAGGCACCTTTCATTACAATTTACAAGGAAGAAAAGCACTGGGATTAGAGACACCTCTGACGAACTGAGCAAGGCTAAATTCTTTGGTTTGATCCTCAAAGATGCCTAGTTGGAAAACACCTCTCTATATAGTTTTTTTTTCTGGTCCTTAAACTTTGGAGGTGGATATTTATCTCTCAAGAGGACATCATTCTATCGTATTCGTCACCCAAGTTATCCCCTTTTATCTCGAGATCTGTACATGTGCATGTATAATTCCGAAATAAATAATACAGTCAGAGACAAAATGGTACGAATCTTGAGACATCTATCAAAATAGATGATGAATGAAATAGGAGGATATTGTTAGAGATATATGTCTAAGTGTGTTATTCCCTATTGTTATGAGGGTTATGTGCATATTCACCCACATGTCATTTTGTGTATATATCTTTGCCCATTGACCTCATATTCAATAGAAGCAATATTCATAACATGGTATCGAGCAAAAACTAGGGTTAGGGTTTCTCACGTGTCTCACGTGATGTACCCCTGCTGCCTCTACTCCTGCTTCGTCTTCGTGGTCGCCTCGTCGGCCTCCCCGCCCGATCCGCCGCTCCATTGTTTGTCAGACGCTTCTTCGCTGGATCCGTGTCCTCGGCTTCGGCCGACCGCCGCTTAGCGCTGTCTCCCTTCAGCCTCGGCTTCTGGTGATCGTCGCGCCACGACGTGTGCTTCGTCTCTTTGCCTGAAGTCTCTGGGCCGCCGCTTCAGGTTGGTGCTTGGCCTCAAGACGCTGCCGCGCCACCGAGCCTCCGCGGCGCCGCAGAGTCTGTCGCCACCGCCGGAGGAGCTCCTCACCCGCGTCGCCGCTTCGGAGTGAGCTTTCTCGCCCGCCGCCGCCGCTTCGGAGCTCCTCCCCACCGTCTATCGCCGCCGGAGGACGCCTCTCCGCGCCACGTCGCCGCTAGCCGCCGCCGCAGTTCCCGCGCCGCCGCCGCCAAATCAAAAGCCAGGGAACCCTAGTTTGGTTCCCGTGTGCCTTTTTTGTGGCTCTACACGGCCGGGCTGGTTGACCGAGCGGCCGCCGCTAAAAACGTCGATCTAACCGCCGCCGCCAGCGCCGTCGTTAGATTTCGTTTTGGTCGCCGTGCCGCCTAGCATCGCCACCAATGGGTAATCGCTTTTCTCTCCTCGTTGCCGGTGATCTTCGATGGTGTTAATTACACCGACTTGGCGTCTCACATGCGCATTCATATGCGTGGTCTTCGCCTCTGGGGCATCCTCTCTGGCGATGTCATCGCCCGCCTTGCCCTACTCCTCCGACGAGTTTATACTCGCCACGCCGCTTCGACAACGGCCGACAAAGGTCTTCTTGAGGCCGCCACTTTGCGATGATCGGTTGCCTCTCGCCTACCAAGAGGCCTGGATTCCTACTAAGGATCAATCGACCGCCTATACTCAATGGTATGACGATGACGCCAAGCTCTCGTTGTCCTCATTGCCGTGTTCTAGCCTCGGTTCTCTTCGAGGTTGTGGGACTCTCCTCGCTTTCGGATGTGGACTCACCTTTGTCGGCGCTTCTGAGCCCTCTGGTGATGCCTTGTACTGTCCGTGGTCCGCCAGAGCACTCTCTTCAGCAGGTGATGCTATCGTTGACGCTTTTACGCCGAGCTCATTGTCTGGCGTCGATTGACTCTCTCCGCACCGCTCTTTGGTTGTCGCTCCCGTCCGTCTTTGCCTAGTAGACGCGTCTTGACTGGAGTTTCAGCGGGTCTCTGAGTTCCTTACTCGCCTTAAATCCGAAGTTCGAGCAGAGGCGTGCCTAGCTCCTTGCACGCCACCTCGTGTCACTCTCCTAGAGGCCCTTACCGAGATACGCAGAGGAGACTACTTTGAGTGGTCTTGGTGCGATGCCACTCCCTCTGTGCTCACCGCTCGTCCACTGCTACACCGTCGGCTCCACGCCAAAGACATCGCCTCCTCCAATGGCCGCCACAGCGGTGGTGGCCGCCCTCCATCTGGAGGTGGCCGTCCACACTGCTCCTACTGCAACAAGGTCGGCCACATTGAGTCCCAGTGCTATAAGAAGAAACGGCATCTTTCACGTCGTTCTTCTACTAGCAAAGATGACATTGGTGCTTCTACATCGACGCCAGATCGACGACTCAGCAGCCTTCTCTCACCGAGTAGGAGATAGCCGACTTGACGTCGCTTGCCGCTTGTGTTCTCTCGGCGGAGTTCTGCAGGCTCAGTCATCGACTTTTCGCACCGAGAAACCACCCTCTACACAGTCAGGACCGCCACACGGGAGCTCTGGTTGGTTTTGGCCCTTGGTGCCTTGACTCACAGCGTCTCTGGGAGCTTGACTGGCTTCACCTTCCTTCCGCTGCCACCGTCGCCGCTAGTCTCTCCGCTTCTGCCACTTCGTCTACCGGCTCTTTCCAGCAGTGGCATCACCATCTTGGCCATCTATGTGGATCTCGTCTATCGTCTTTAGTTCGTCGTGGTCTTCTGGGGTCTGTCTCAGGAGACGTGTCTTTAGATTGTCAAGGCTGTAAGTTAGGCAAACAGCTTGACTTCCTTATCCTCATAGTGAGTCAGATCTCGGCATCCTTTTGATCTTGTTCATTCAGATGTTTGGGGTCCCGGCCCCTTCGCTTCAAAAGGAGTCATCGATATTATATCATATTTATATATGATTTCTCTCGCCACACTTGGATATATTTCATGTCTTCTCGTGAGCGAGGCCTTGTCTATCTATAAACAATTTGCCACTATGGTTCGCATACGCTTCTCCACTCCTATTCGTGTCTTTCGTGGTCGACTCTCTTTGGCGAGTACCTCTCTCGTCACTGCGCAGCTTCCTTGCCGAAAGGTGGCACTCTCGCTTCGATTCTCTTGTCCCGGTGCTCATGCTCGTAATGGTGTTCTTGGCGTAAGCATCGTCATCTCCTTGAGTCGGCTCGTGCTCGATGATTGCCGCTCTATTCCACCTCACTTTTGGGATGAGGTCGTTTCCACTACCGCCTATCTCGTCAACATCCGGCCTTCTCTTCGCTTCTTCGTATGCAATCCCTTTGAGCGTCTCTGTGGTCTCCTTATCGACTACTCGCCTTCGTCTATTTGGTGCGTTTGCTACGTTCTTCTCGCCCTCGAGAACGTACCAAACCGACCGCGATCTGTTGAGTGTGTTTTTTGGGATACTGATCGAGCACAAGGGCTATCGGTGCTGGGATCCTGTTGGTCGACGGATGCGGATTTCTCGGGATGTGACTTTCGATGAGTCTCGTCCCTTCTACCCACGTCCTGTCTCTCCTTCGGCTTCCTCTGAGGAGTCTCTGTCTTTTTTGACCTTTCCAGATACACCTATATCTGTCTTGCCCTCGTCCACTCGTCCCACTGAGTCTCCACATATTCCTCCAGTGGTCTCTCCGCCGTTGTCGCCGCCTGCTTCGTCTCCTGCGCTCCTCAGCTCCCCACTACACTCGCTTACACTCGCCGACCTCGATTGAGGATCTTCTAGATGAGCCATCTTCTTCGATGTTCCATCTTCTTCTAATGCTCCATCTTCCCCGATGGGTCATCTTCCTCGCCACGCCTCCGCGATCGCCATCGATTCGCCCCCGCCCGTTTGCCTTTCTTTGCGCAGCTTACTTGTGAGCCTCGTCTCCTCACGGATCTTTGTTATTTCATCCAGTGGCGGCAAGATGCCATGGCCGAGGAGATTGTCGCCTCGAGCGCATTGGTACTTGGGATCTTGTTCCTTTTCCATCTCACTCTCGCCCTATCACGTAAGTGGGTCTATAAGATTAACACTCGCTCGATGGCTCTCTTGAGCGCTATAAGGCGCGTCTTGTTGCTCGTGGCTTCCAAATAGAGCATGGTCGTGACTACGACGAGACTTTTGCTCTCGTGGCCCACATGACCACCGTCGCGCTCTTCTTTCGGTGGCGCCTGCTCGCCATCGGGTCTGCTTCTCGGCTTGATGTCAAGAATGCCTTTCTTAATGGCGAGTTGCGTGAGGAGGTCTACATGCATCCACCACCGGGTATTCATTCTCGAGGGCATGGTCAGCCGCCAGCCGCCGCTCTCTCTATGGCCTTAAGCAAGCCCTCATGCTTGGTTTGAGCGCTTCTCTCTGTGGTCACTATCGCGGCTTTTCAATGAGTGATCATGATCTCGCTCTTCGTCCACACTTCGCCTCGTGGTCGGACTCTTCTTCTTCTGGTGTCGCTGATGGTGGTATTAGCGGACTGGCTGTGGATAATCGTTTTCCGATTGTTGGTGATGCTAGCAAACAGGTTGCGAGGAGGTGTGCTGACCACAACGATGTGGAGGTGGTAAATTCTCTATCAATGGGGAGTTGGAGGGCAAGCTGCGGCCCTGGTCAGTGTTCCCCGAGGACAAGTTCCAATCTTTGGAGTTAACAAGGTCTTTAAACAAAGAAGCAGATTAAGACTCATAACTTTGGCAGAGGGAGGCTTGGAGCCAGAACTTTGGAGGTAAAGGTCGGATGGGGAGGATCCATCATAGCATTATTGGTGCTCTTGGTGATGTTTCCAACCTCATTTGCTTTCGATGCAAGGGAAGGACATGGCATTGCTAATTGCAAAACAAATCTGTTGTGTGATATTTGTGAAGGAACGGATCATTTGGCTAATAAATGTCACTCGTCGTTGTCACGAGACCTATCGCTAGCTTATGTGGGTTCGGTCTTCGATGGATTGGGATTTTACAATATCCCAATAAGCTCGGACAGAGGAAGTCAAGAAAGAAAGCAATAAGATTGGGTTGGTTCGATTCACAGGGAACAATTATCGAAGAAACCCCGATAGCTAAATTAAAAAGATTAATACCTCTGAATTGGCAGCCTAAGGTGGATAGTCAAGGGGATAACATGTTCCTGGTGCATTTTCCAAATAGACTTGAGATGCTTCGCATGATTGCTATTGGTGAAGTACATGTCAAGGAACAGAAGGTGGTGTTGCATTTTGAAGAATGGACATTGAAGCCCACACCTAAGTTTAAACTTCAGAAGGTGTGGGTCCAGGTGATGGGAGTGCCTTACGAAGTGCACGACTTTCTCAGTCTGTGTGCTATCGGATCAATCATAGGTATTGCTATGAGAGTGGATATGGAGAAAGTTCGTAAGAACGATCTTGTTTGTATGTTGTTGGAGTCTTAGACATAGAGGCAATCCCTTCTATTGTAGAAATTGTGGTTGGCGAATATGTCTATGACATTTCGTTCAAAGTTGAAGAAGATGGTATGGATGCTTTTGACGAAGATTTTGACCAGAAAGATGATCATGAGGGAGAGGATCAACCAGGCAGGGGTAAGGATGTGGAGATGGAAGACAAAGAGGCCAAGAGACCGAAGAATAATTCAGACTCTCAATCAAATGTCCCGGATAATGGTGCGGGTCAGCCTACCTCTAGTTATAGGGGAAAAACCCAGGATCATTGACTTCGGACTCAGCTTGGGTTTCTCCAAGGCGCCTCAAAAGGAAATAAACGGTGTTCGAGAAGGTGAATTACACATCTTAAATGGGCAGGGTCTTGTTTTGGATACGGCGAGTGTTGGTTTTTCCTCAGATCCTACTGGTGTCACCAAATCTGAAATGGAAATTAGTGCCATTTTGGAACTTCCTATGGCAAAGCAGAAGATGGCTGAGCCAGCAAACACAAATAAGTCTGAAGATGATGTTAGTGTTAGCATGGAAGGCCTGTTGGTAGTCCAACCAGCAGAGGAGGAGCCTACCGAGCCAGGTTCTGTTGTTGCCAGATCCTCTTCTATGGTGAGCCAAGCTACGAATCTTAATCAAGTCTTGTTAGGGGAGGTTTTGGTTGAGTCAATCTCTGCAGCCGCTGGATCTCCTTTATTGCCGACACAAGCTTCAACAGTTCGGTTTTCAGATGAGCTACATTCCATGGAAGCTAAGTGTGGTGAGATTACATACTCACCATCGGATGAGTTAAAGGAACCCAAGCCTGATTTAGATGCTAGCGTTAAGATGATACAAACAGTAGCTAAGAATTTTGCCGAGACATCCTCTGCCGCTGCCAGGTTTTCATCAACTGGATTAGTCAAAGTGGTATCCGGCAAACACCAAGGGGAGTCACGCAAGCAAGAACACAAATCTGGCAGCTCTGCAGTCACTCTGATCCAAGAAAAAAAGGTGGTTAAGAATAGTGCCGAGACAGCCTATGCCGCTGCCGGGTTTTCACCAACCGGATTAGTCATAGCAGTATCCGGCAAGCACCAAGGGGAGTCACGCGAGCAGAATGCAATCCGCAAATCTGCAATACACCAACCAAGAAGAAAAGGCCAGTAAGCACCAAGGGAGGCACGCAAGCAGAACTCAACTGGCGACTCAGAGTCACTCCGATCCAAGAAAAAAGGTGGCTATGAATATTGCCGAGACAGACGGGTTTTCATCAACCGGATTAGTCAAAGCAGTATCAGGCAAGCACCAAGGGGAGTCAAGCGAGCAGGAATTCAAATCCAGCAAATCTGCAGTCACACCGAACCAAGAAGAAAAGGTGGCGATTGATTTTGGGCTGAATCAAGGTGAAGATGTGATGGATCGGACCAAAGACAAGAGCATCCTGATGGAAGCAGTAGGGGCGGTTTTGGGCAGTAATGCAAAATTAATTGATGTAGAGGGAGTCTTTGAAGATTCTTTGGCATTAGAGGCAGTATCACAGAAGTCTGAAGGCGCTCAAAGAGGGGTGGAGGGGACTGTTTTTATGATGTCCAAGAATGATATTCCGGCAGAGCCTAGGCAAAGTGAAAGACTCAGGAAGCAGCAGACAGGCGATGAAGATTCAATCAAGAAGGCTCAAGGCGTAAAATTCGTAATCTCGAATTGGATCCAAGTAAGTCTAGTAATAAATTTTCAATTTTATCTTTTTCAGATGAGCAAATTATTGAAAAGGTTTCTAGCATTGGGATTTCTTTTAGGCTAAAATAGTACCGAGATTGCTAGCTCTGTTAAAAGTATTAAGAGTATGGAGTTAGGAGAATTAAAAATAAAGGATGTGTAGAGGTACAAGAACTGGTCATGCGGAGGACCGTGATGGCTTTAATATCGCGTCCCTTAATCAATTTTGTAGTGATTTAGATGGTGATTCTTTAACGGATGATGACAATAATTTTACTTTAGTAACAATTAAAAAGAGGTTGTCTCGCGTCGAAAGAAGAAAATTAATAGCTCTCTTTACTAGACCAATAACTTTAAAGTTCAAATGAAAGGGCTCTTTTGGAATAGCAGAGGTTTGGGAGACTTGGCTAAACATCGGATATTTGTGAGGTGGTTAAGGAGCAACATTTAAACTTTGTGGCCATTCTTGAAACCGGTAAAAAGATTTTTCAATTTGCTAGTCTTAATCACCTTTGTGGTGGTCAGGATTTTTGTGGCATTTTTCTCCGCCTCATGGTCGCTTCGGGGTATCCTTTTAGGGTGGACAATAGGGTTTATGATATTAGCTCTATTGATGTCGGTGATTTTATGTGAAGTTTCATCTTAAAAATAAAGAAGATGATTTTCAATGGATTCTTGTGGTCGCTATTTGCAGTTCCAAAATCATTTCAAGGAACAGTTCCTCAAAGAGATTGTTCATGTGTGTAGGAAAGACTCTCTTCCTATTCTAATTGGGGGTGATTTTAATATCATCAGACATGCGGGGGAGAAAAACAATAATAATTTTGAATCTAGATGGCCTTTTCTGTTCAATGCTATGATTAATACACTAGATTTACGGGAAATTGATTTATCTGGTAGGTAGTTTACTTGGGCTAATTCGTTAAATAACCCAACCTTTGAAAAATTAGATAGAGTTCTAATGAGTACTGACTGGGAGCAAAAATTTCCATTGGTCACAGCTAACACTCTTGAACGGTCTCGTCGATCACGCACGCTTTTAAATACGGAGCGCCTCCCATAGATGGAATCACCCTTTATTTAAATTTGAATTAGGATGGTTATGTAGAGACGGGTTTAGGGAGATGGTGAAAGATGTGTGGAAAAACTACCACCCTGTGTAACAAGTACGAGAAAGGACAACATATGTTGCTATGGGAAGGAACAAAGAAGGATGTCAGAGTACATCTAAGTGACCCAATTCAGAGTAAACGCCACGTATGTGGATGTATTTAATGTGACATGACATGCATTAAATGCCCAAGATATTAACGTGGCGGAGGAAATGAGAATAGGTAAGACTGGCAAGTGGGTCCAGTCAAACTTAGAAACAACCGGGTCAAAGGGGAGGTCCTAACCCGCAAGGAGGTTTTTGAGGACAAAAGGTCCTAAAGGCCACAAGGAGGTCTAAGGACATGAGGTGCAAAAGACAGTAGAAGTCTAAACCACAAAGGTCTAAACACAAAAGGGAGGTCCAGACCATAAGGGTATGAACACCATAGGGAAGTTTGAACCTAAAGGAGGTCCAAAACTCAACAGGGAGGTCCGGACATGGGGAGGTCCTAGAGAACACGAAGAGGTCCTGAAGGACATGGAAAGATCCAACTAAACAAGGAGGATGTCCCAAAGGACTCAAGGAGGTCCTGAAGGACAACATAGGTTTAAAGGATTGAAATGAAATTGCGGTCAAGATTTGGTCTAGGAGGTCCTTAGCGAGTGAGATCAACTCGGGGGAGGTCTCATGGACTGGAGGTCCGAAAGACACCACGAGATGGTCCCGAGGACAGACCCACAAAGATCGGGTCTGACGGCCGATCTCATAAGGAGGAGGTCTGACGGTCAAGATCAAAAGTCAGGAGAGGTCCTGACAATCAAGAAGATAAGCAAAGGAGATCTGAGCGGCTCGGAGATGATCAAAGGACAGGGAGGTCCAACAGACACAACCAGGAGGAGGTCCTCTGAACAGGAAGTCCAACGACCTACTCACGGGAGGTCCGAATGAACAAGAAGGAGGTCTTATTGGCTAGGATCTCCAAAGGACTAAAAGGTTCCGTAGACCGGGAGGTCTAAAGGATGAGAAGGTCCTGATAAATGAGAAGAAGGTCCTAGAAAATGGTAATACCGCGAGTTGGGGCGGCAATACCAGATTGTACTAGGAGGACTTTTCCAATGAGAAGGTTTACAAGGATCAGGGCGAACAGGAGTCCAAGTGATCACCGAGAGGTTCACAAGAGCATAAAGGAACTAA
This sequence comes from Phyllostachys edulis, assembly GCA_036346405.1. Lineage (NCBI taxonomy): Eukaryota > Viridiplantae > Streptophyta > Magnoliopsida > Poales > Poaceae > Phyllostachys > Phyllostachys edulis. The sequence goes on along the minus strand of CM070560.1, from coordinate 62,911,128 downwards.
AGTGGTTATGAGGGGAGACCTAGACCCTGAGGAGGTCTAAGCCAGAGAAGGAAATCTGGACCAGGGGAGGTCCAATTTGAGCACAAAGGTGGTTCGATCAAATGCAAAGAAGGTCTAATTGGACACGAGTGGGTTCAAGTGAATTACTAGGCGTTCCAGTGAGCATGAGGGAGACTCAAGCAAAAGACTTGAGGGAAGGTCTAGCATAAGAGTATACCCAAACAAGGAATGAGGTCTGTGATCAAAAAGAGATACAGACATCAATTAGATCAAGACAAGGAAGAGATCCGCACCATAGGTGAGGTCCAAGTGGTAAGGAGGTTTGGGCATACAAAAGGGTCTAATCATCCGGGAAGTCTAGACTTAGAAAAAGTCTGAACACAGAAAAGAGGTCTGAACCAAAGAAATTCAAACCAACAAAGATATCGACAAAGATATCCCAAGCGGCCCAAACCAAAGGGAAGGTCTGGACACAGAGAGGATCTGACCTGAAGAGAGTACCCAAATAAAAAGGAAAGTGGTTTAAAGCCACAAGGATGATCTAGACCTCAGAGGAGGTCTAGCTACAAAGGAAGCCTAAACCTCAAGGGAGGTCTAAACTACAAAAGAGAGATTAAGAGAGAGGTCCCGACCCAAAGGTGGTCTGGACCGAAGAGGTAGATTGGACAAAAGGTCTCAATAGAGAGAGATTTTCCAGGGGAGAGGAAAGACCCAAAAGACAAGGAGGAGATGACCACAAGAGAGGTCAAACAATAGGGACAGTCTGGACATAAAAGAATGTCTAAGTGGGATAGACGAGAAGAAGTACTAACAAGAGAAGGAAAGATAGCTCCAGAGAGCTAGAGCAACACCAAGAGAATCAAGCTTTAGATTAGTTGAAGATTAGTTTAATCATTTTAAACGCTTCAACTTCAAATTCTCAAAGTTAAACTTTAAATTCTCATCAAAACCAAATGGTTCTTTTATTTTAAAAATTTTCAAAAGGCTCTAAAAATCGGGTGTTACATTATTAAACATGATATGATGTCCATGTTTCATGATTTACATGGTTGCTCCTTGCACCTTTTTAGCTTGAATTTTGGGATCATTACTGCTTCCCAAAAAGTAGATGCTAAACAAATTCAAAGATTATCGACCTATTTGTCTTCTAAATGTTAGTTTTAAAGTGTTTACTAAAGTGGCAACTAATAGAATTAATAATGTAGCACATAAGGTTGTTAGACCATCGCATGCCTTTTATACAAGGGAGATATATTCTAGATGGAGTTGTTATCCTTCATGAAACTATCCATGAACCGCACAAAGCTAAGTTGGATGGGATAGTGCTTAAGCTTGATTTTGAAAAAGCTTATGATAAAGTAAAATGGTCGTTTTTATTCCAGACTTTGAGAATGAAAGGCTTTTCGACTAAGTGGTGTTCTTGGGTGGAGAGTTTTGTTAAAGGAGGAGTGTTGCAATAAAAGTAAATGATGATTTATGCTCTTTTTCCACACTCAAAAGGTCTTGACAAGGGACCCGATGTCCCTATTCTTTTTAATATTGTTGTGGATATGCTTGCCATTTTTATTTCAAGAGCTAAAGATGAGGGACTTATTTCGGGAGTAGTTCCTCATTTGATTGATGATGGGTTGTCAATATTACAATATGCTGACGATACTATCTTTTTTTTTAATAATGATTTAGAGCAAGCAAAAAATCTCAAACTTCTTTTATGTGTCTTTGAGCAATTATCGTGGTTAAAGATCAATTTTCACAAGAGCGAAATCTTTTATTTTGGCAAAGCCAAAGATGTAGAAACGCAGATAATGATTTATTTGGTTGTGATGTGGGTGTATTTCCTTTCGGTACTTAGGGATTCCAATTCATTATAGAAAATTAAGGAATAGGGATTGGAAAAGTGTTGAAGATAGAGTTGAGAAGAAGTTAAGTAGTTGGAAAGGAAAAAATTATCTCAGAGGTGGTAGAGTAGTACTTATTAATTCAAGACTAAGCAAACCTACCTATGTTTATGTTGTCTTTTTTGAGATTCCTAAAGAGGTTCTCAAAAGACTTGATTTCTATAGATCTAGATTTTACTGGCAGAGTGACAATCATAAAAAAAAAATATAGACTTGCTAAATGGAGTTTAATGTGTACACCCAAAGAGCAAGGTGGTCTAGGAATTCATAATTTAGAAATAAAAAACAAAAGTTTGATAGGAAAATGGCTCTTTAAGTTGCTTAATGAAGAAGGGTTTGGCAAACTTTGTTAACAAAGAAATATTTGAATGAGAAGAGTCTTTCGCAGTGGTTAATAAGCCTAGGTCTTCTCATTTTTGGTCAGTCTAATGAAAATTAAAGATCTTTTATTTCATTTCGGTTCATTCCAGGTTAAAAACGGAATGCAAACTAGGTTCTGGAAAGATATTTGGTTAGGAGACTTGCCTCTTAAAAGACAATATCCAATCCTCTATAATGTAGTGAGGAAAAAGGATGATACAATAGCAAATATTTTGAGTTCAATTCCTTTAAATATCTCTTTTCGTAGACCTATTATTGGACCTAAGTTACGTGCTTGGAATGAGTTACTGTTGAGAATTAATAATATTCATTTAATTTCTCAAAATGATATTTTTAGGTGGAATTTAAATAAGTCCGGGCTTTTTACAGTACAGACTTTTTATGCGGCACTTATTGGAAATTATCGAGTCCCCAATAAGCATTCTTTTTGGCTGCTTAAAATTCCTTTAAAAGTGAAAATATTCCTCTGGTATCTCAAAAGAGGGGCAGTTTTAACTAAAGATAACTCGCTCAAAAGAAATTGGAGGAAGCAAAAATGTTGTTTCGTGTTTCAGATGAAACAATCCAAAGATCTTTTATTATTCGTCCTTTTGTGCGTCTTGTTTGGTGGACTGTTCAATGTGCGTTTAATCTATCTCCTCCGGTGAATATAGCCAACTTGTTTGGGAATTGGTTAAATGGTATTCCAAATATGTTAAAAACACAAATCCTAGTTGAAGCCAGTACCTTATGTTGGTCTATTTGGCTATGTCGGAATGATGCAGCTTTTGATAAAAAGGTTATCAATAATCCCTTGCAGGTTATCTTATTAAGTGAGCACTGGATGAGGGCATGGGCAACTATGCAGAAACCAACCCAAAAGGAGTTGATGTTGAGCGGCAGTGCAAGGTTGGAATGTGTGGCGAAGCAAATCTTCAGCAATCATGGGTGGCGGTGTAGTCACAGAATTAGAAATGATTGAATTTAAAGTTCGGTCGTCCTTTGGTTGTAATGCTTCAAGTCACTTTAATTTGTTGGATAATTTGGATTGTGGTTCTTTGTAATAAATTAGGCTGTGTGCAACCTTGATGCAGAGGCCGGGAGAGGTTTTGACTCTTCCATTATCCAAAAAAAATCCTGTGCCCTTATAGAAGGAATGCTAGCAACACCACCTAAAGAAGCTTGTGGAACAACAAATGTGAGAGCGTTGAGAAGCGGTTGACTGATTAGGCACTGCTACTTGACTTCTCACTTGAACAGGCAGGATAACTGTTCTTGTTGGTGATCCACGTGTTGAGTTAGCTGATGCGTTACCTCGAGTTCTTTCTACATTTTGGCGGTACCCATTGACAGCCCCTCCAGAAGCAGTGGTCGTGCCAACAGATTGGCTTGTTGCAAAATTACCTAGTAAAGGATAAAATAGCAGTCAGTGGAAGATCAGGAGAGATGCGAATGTGAAAGTACCTGTAACGACTGTTTTTGGTAGCTCACCTCCCAGGCCCCCCCTGTCGTTCTCCCCTCCTTTTCCCGTGGATGTCGCCCGCGCCCGCTCGTCGCCCTTGTGCCAGTGCCGTGTCTCCCGGCCCTGTCTTGTCACCGCCCCGTCTCATCGCCACCCTCGCCCCATGCCATGCCACAAGACGCCATCGCCGCTGCGCGCCATCGCCCGACCTCGCTTTGTCTTCGACCGCGCCGCCGCGCCATGTCCTCTCCGCCGACAGGCCCACGCCACGCTCCCCGCGCCTCGCCAGGCATCACGGCTCCGCCCCGCTCCCTCGTCTGTCACTTCAGGGCAGGGGAGCGGCCCTATGCCATGGCAAGATCGGGCCCCACGCGCGCCACCACCTCCAAATGCTCTCTTCCCTCCTTGGCCTATAAAGAGCATCCTGTGGTTCCTTGTTCTTCCCCCTCGCCTCCTTCCTCGGCAAAGCACAGCCGCCACCGCTTTCTTGCCGTCTGCTTCCGCCCCTCTCTGAGCCAGCTCGCCGCCTCTGGTCCGCCGCCTCCGGCATGACCCTGGCCTCCATCCCGCCTCCCATCTGCCTCGCTTCACGGCCTCGCCTCTGCCCGCCGTGCTTGCGCGCCATTGCCATCCGCCGCCCCGAGGCCTCCTCGCCTTCTCCCGAGCCGCCGCCTGTTGCTTGTGGCCAGCCACCATGCCACACACACCTTGCCGCCGCCGCCGCCACGGCTGGCCCACCCCGAGCGCCTCTGCTCCTCCTGTGAAGCCAATGGTTTTGGAATGGGGATTGAATTGAGAAATCAATTGGGGATTTGTTAGGGATTGAAGGGCCCACCTGTCATATGGCTTTGAGTCCTCCCTTTAGGCTGCCATGTGGGCCCGCAGCCCACCATTTCCATGGACCCGAGCCCCCTGTTCCCATAAACTCGGTTCAGACTATTAGTGCACCCAACCCTCTTTCTCCCTTTTTATTTCCTTTTTAACCTTCAAAAATTCATATCTTGTCCATTTCAACTCCAAAAATTATGAAATAAATTTCTAAAAATTTGTTAAATCAAGATCTTGCTAATGGCATAGGACTTGGTTAATTTGGAGTTTATTTATTATCCCTATTTATTTATTTGCTCTCCTTGCCGTTGTGTCTTTTTCCGGTATTCTCGCGCGATTAGGATTTGAAGACGCCGGCGACCCTAAAGTTGATCAAGACCAAGATCCCTAGCCTTTAACCAAGGCGAGTCAATACTTTGACCATATTGATCCTACATTTTATGCAAATTATATTCGCTTAAATTAGCAAAATTGCATGCTTTATTTCCTTATCAAATGTATGTTAAACCTTAAGGTAGTTAATTTCCATTTGTTGGTTAATTACTTTAATATACCATCCTTGATAACTTGAATCCATTAATCCTTGTCACCTTAGTAACTATATGGTAATACTAGTTATAGGTTGTATAGCTTACATGCTAGTCTTGTTAAGTACTGGGGTATTAAATACCCCAATCATCATTTCCTCAAACATAAAATGTTTTGGGTAGTCATTAGTGGTCCATTGGCTAAAGGTTGTGAAATTAAAATGGTTTTACTCCCCAAAACCCCCAATTGCTAGTTCTATCTGGGCGGATGGTGAGGCGGTGGGTGCTCGGGAGCACATGGATGGTTGGCTTGTGGAATGAACCGCCAGATAACCCTAAGGACTTAATCTTGTCACGACCTCCGTGTTAAACATGTGCAACCACAAGTGCGCAAAGTGCAACTTGGCCTAGTACAATTATTAAACCCTAAAAGTGTCTCACACGGTGGAAAAAAAAGTATCATGCAAGCTTGCGGTAAATAAGGCTTGAAAGGGACACCGAGGCAAGGGTGAAGTTACTGCATCCGGGGTAAACTAACTACCTAGCAATGGGGTAACATCCCACATGAACGTATGGCGCAACCCCATATGGGTGAGATGACTGAAGGGCGAGGTAATTAGAAAAGTTCTTGTGATTTGCCGCCCAACTACATGACTACTAATCATGTGGGGTAACGGTATGACTATCTCTTGTGGGTAAAGTGTACAAACCTCTGCAGAGTCTAAAAGCTGTTTAAGCAGTACCGTGCCTACTGGTCAAAAGCGGACATGGGAATCATAACTTGAGTTAGTTCTATTTCAAAAACTTTGTGGGTGGTATGGAAAAATGGTGGAAGGGCTCACCTAGCCCTGTTTTGGATTTCTCCTGAGTCGTCGAGCTCAGTGGGTGTGGTCTTTGGGGGCAGCCCCAATTGAAAGGATGCATTGGTAGAGTTTCCGCCGGATGGAATCTCTACTATTATAATTATTGCACATGCTCTTTTTATCAAAATGCAATTTGTTAAAAATGCTAAGTGATAGGACTTTGTAATTATGATATTTGAAAACTTGCTTTCATAAATAAAAGAACCCGAGCCATCCTTGTTAAACCTTGCATGTATATAATTGCATTGTGTGTTGGCTCATGAGCACCAGTAGTAGTGCTCATTCTCGCTTCTCCCCAACCCTTGAGATAATGAAGACGACGGAGACTACGCTTTCTCACGATGGCCTGTGGCGATGGACAAGACTACGACGAGGAGTAGTATAGTTTCAGTAGTTTAGGTCTCGCCAGTCTAAGTTGACTCGTTGGTACTCAGCGTCTGACCGATATTATCCAGCTCTTGGTTAATATCTGTCAGACACCGGTCACCCCGATCGCTTGTTCGTGTGAGATGAGCCCTACTCGCCTTTTGCTTCCGCTGTAGTTTACGTTGCTTTTATGTGATGTAATCAATTTGGCTCGCTTCGCCCATTTCAGAAACTTCGACCCGACGTGGTCTATGTCACTCGTTGGTTGCAATATTTAATATTTCAGTTCACGCTTGTATGGATGATTCAAAGAATGTGTCTTGTGAAGTGCTAGCTATCGATCCAGGAATAGCACAATGATTTCACAGAGGATTTGGATTCTTGAAATCCGGGTCCGATAAAGACGATTAGAAATTCGAAATTAAAGGCCACCAAGACGAAAGTTTCCACATGTGAATAAACCCTGTGGGAGAACATAAACATATTTGAAAATTGTGATGATCCGCTTTTTAATTCATTCTTGTTTAAACCCCAAAATATGACAAATATCTCTTATAGAAATCCATAACAATTGTAGACACAATATTATGGGAACCAATCTAACAGATAAAGTGCCTAACTAGCAGATTCATAAAAATATAAAATCAATCTAGCCTAACAACTGAGCCCTGTAATCTTATTGTCTCTTACTTGTCACCCAAGAGATGCTGCCGCGTGAACAGTACACACTGCAGTATCTCAATGCAGGCACCATACCTGACATACCTACTAAAGTGAACTTTCTGTTCTTAAGTGTAATACTGTTGGTTGCTACATGTCAGCATATCTGTCATCGCAGGGTTTACAAAGAACATTTATTTCCTCATATTAGGACAACGTTTATGAGATGTCTAACACCTAGCATCCTCAGACAAATCAGGAATCATCATGTAGTAGATAATTAAGAAAAATTTTAAAGCCTGTTTCAAGGGGATTATAGTAATTACTAATTAGTAATAGGCCATAAGGAGGCTACTTGAGTTTCTCAATATAAATGAACCTTAAGATTGTCCAACACAACAACCCATTTAAAAAACAACTTTTTTCAGAGGTGCCTAAGTTTGTGGAAGCTTCATGATTCAGCTCAAGACCCTCAAAACAAGAACCGAAAAATACTTGAAATGTGACCTTACCACTAACATGGATATTGGCACCAGATGCTCGAGAGGGATCGACAATACCACCAGAAACTCCACCCAGAACTGGTATGCTGGAAATTCCAAAAGGAGGAGTATTTTGAAAAGATGGCTGCACATTGAGAGAATGTGTTATTGTGATTAGAGTGGCACAACACATAAAAACTAACAAGAGAAAGCATCTCAATATGTTACCTGAACCATGATTGGATTTGGTCCAACAGAGTTTATAAAACAGCAGGCCCAGCATTTACAAAAGCATCAGACTGCAAAATTAACAAGCTTTCAAAGTAATTAGAACGTGCAAAATCATTTAAATAACATGGTAGAAAAAAAATCATGCATACAGGAGATGGCCCCATCCGAAGCATCATCATTGTCCGACCAAGCTCCAAAAGCATAGCACCTAAATGCTGCATTTCTACTCCCAACTGAGCCGATTCATTCTGGATCTGGCTACGTATAGATGCATCGTCAGTGGCAGCATCATTGTGAATACGTTGTGTGAGGTGCTGAAGCAGAATATCAGGTAAATGGAGGTCATACAGATGTCCAAAGAAAAGTTTTCATCTATTAACTCAGATAACATATTTCACAGTATATAACAATTTAACAAACAATAATTTGCCAAAAAACCAAACCATGAAGTGTAGGACAACAAAGAAAAAGGTCAGCAGTCATAGGATAGGATCAGTCCCTCAAACAAATAACATCCAACATATATAAATGCTGTTTGAATCCTCGTATAACATTCAGGGAATCATGCAGATACTAAATAGTAAACAGTGAATATGAAGTATATTATAAAAGTCGAGTAGGACTTATTAACTACTTAAAAGTTAATACCGATCTGTCTGCAAGATGGAAGGATAGGTGGCAAGGCGGCCGGCAATGACAAGGTAGGGAAGTCCACACCAGCAGAACATGCATACAAGGGAGGGGAAGGCAAAGTGGTGGCATGGAGTGAGCCTTGTGGCGCACACACACGCGAGCGCGCGCGTGTGACATACCACGTTCCAGGTAACTCTGGGCCAGGGCTGCGTTTGGGGAGTGGGCAAGAGCTTCCCTTTATGAGTCTTTTTAGTTGATTCAGATATCCGTAGCATCGTTTAAAAAAGGACAAAAAAGACCAAAATGGTAGCATGCTCGTATTTCAAGAGCATTGATTACTATATTACGATAGAAGGAAAAAAACATTATAAAATATAATATTAACCAGGGAGGGTAAAATTATACATCAACAAAGATGTCAAAGCTAAGAAACACAGAATATAAGTCTGGAAAGAACTAACATACAGAAAGAGCGGAAGAAGCACTGCCACCAAGAAGTTGTTGCGCTCTTTCAATTACTGAAACCGGAACATCAGGGCTTGGAAATCTTTGGTTTAGATAAGCATCATCCGATCTTGGTGGTTGCTGGGTGTTTGAATCCGTGGATGGAACACCTTCATTTATAGCATAAAAATTGATGTGATAGCCTTTTATGACCAGCAACAAACTAACCAACTGCCAAAAAAAAATATGATACCATTATTCTGTAATACTTGGTCCATGTGATTGATATACTCCAAAAGAGTCATCAGAGAATCAGGAATAACCTGTCACCAGTGCAAAAATAATAATAATGAAATACAGATCGCGAAACAGGAGTAAGAAAAAGGAAGGACGACATATTAACCTTGTTGCGGGGAATAGCCCCAGCAGGTTGAAGTTGTGATACTTGGATTTGTTGGTTGAGAATTGCAAACCCTGGTTGTGGTGGGTTCCCTGGCTGAGTTCTTCCATTGACATTATTGGCCCCTTCTGGTGCAGTGGTTAAAGGCACCCTGATTAAGCAGCGAGAGAGAAGTTAAATATCGAGATGTCTCAGGTACCCTAACTAGACCTGAAGAAGAAACGCCTTAGTACCGAAAATGTAGTGTTTGTCACACCACCAGGCATCCCAAGGCCTAGGGAACCAAGAATATCCTGAACACTCTGCACATAATGGAACGGGAAAAATTACACCAACGAACAAGTAAAGCATTTGGTGCCCAGTTAGACAACTATACAAAACGCTAGAACAAAGCATATACCCTACCCATGTCATCTGTCATCCCCTCAGAACGCATAGCCTCTATAATTTCCTAGAAGAGGATAAATAAAAAGGAATTCAAATAGAAAATTAAAATCAACGTGCAGCCATTGCTAAGAGCTAAGCAGATTGGTCGATTTTCAAATAGGCGCATACAAGACAAAACAATCGTAGAAGCTTACCCTTGAAATATCTCCCAACAATCCTCTATCACCAGCAACATTAACTGCACCAACGACAAAATTGTAAAACACTTACCAGGCCCATGTCCAGCATATTGTTGTACAATCATATCCTAACAATCATGATAGATGTGCTGAATTCAGTAGCAACCAATTACATCTAAAATAAACAAAGGTATGGAAAAAAATACCCCAGTAAAAGAAAAGTTGTGCAAAAGCATATCACCCAAGTTGATCAATAGTGCATCTATATAGTCTCGTAAAGAACTAGAGTTCGACCAATGTTAACACAAAGAAAGTTAAATAATGTTCACAGTTCATATACTAAAAAAGATCATAAACTAGAGGATTATTCGAGCACTTCTTCATTTATAGTAGCCTGAAATACTTAACTAGCTATTTTCGTCCATAGTCAGCTCCCCCCTTTCAGGGATAAAGAATATCCATCCTGGAATGTGCATACCATATACTGCAGTTTGTATACCAAATATAGAATGAAAATAGGAAAACATGATATTGAAGAGTACAAATGCACAAACATTGTTTTGGCTCCTAAGAATACCTATGCAGAGTAAGGCATCAAGTAGATATAATAAATCATGACGGCATATCCAAATAATGGGTGCCTTCAGGATTGACAGTGTAGTCGTCAAAGCAACCACAGATCTGACTTACCATTACCATGGGTGTTTTCTTCAGAAGTTCCAGAAGAATGTTGGCTTTCAGCTGCGCGTCGGGCAACCAAATGCAATGTATATCCATCTTCCAAATCTGAGGGTAGTCAAAGCAATTTAAAAGCATCCATCCAACCATTGGACGATCATGTACCAAATGACAGATCACAAGAAAAAAAATCTAATGATTAGAAAATGGCAAATCCCACTATGAAGTGATGAAAACCAATAATCAAAGAGAACATCCCATCATCCCATGTAACCTTCTATAAAATCAACCCAGGTGCACTTACTGGTGTTCAACCACCTCAAGTTAACAAATATACCGAATGCTTATAATGATTTAAGGTTCTCATCCATATTTGTAACAGTCAAAGCTTAGCATCTTCAATATGACGTTGAACTTTATGTCTTTATTTCATTTTAAGGCTATTATTCATATTACCACCAAAGCAGGCAGCTTTGTTTCCATCAAAAGAAGTAAACACTCTACTCTTCTGCCAGTCAGAAAATCACCCTTATGACTAAAAAACTCTGTTACCACTAACCTCTACGATGTAACTAAGCAAAGGGGAAAAAAGGAACAATAAAATATGCAGGTAAACAATGTATACAGTACAACTCATCAAGATAACAAGTGAGTTGGACATGCAGAAGGTTCAAGTATACACTTCATAGCCTTGACAGACATGCAGATGGTTCAAGTATACACTTCATAGCCTTGACAGAAAACACACAACAAAAAGGATACAGTATTCTGATAGGAGGTGATCATCCTTTAAGACTCTTCCTCTAAAAATCAACCGCTGCTGGTCCACAGGAATCCCAGTTGCATCTACTATCTTCTCTTTTAGGACCAAAACAGACACCTAAAACAATTTGGCAATTAGCTCTTCCCAAAACATTGCACATATGAATATTCACTCTCCTGATTCTAAATACAAGAATTGAGAATTAACAGGAGTTAAACATTATGTGGCATTTATAGCACTTCAAGGTAGTTCAGCAGTCAACAGGAAAATAAACACAAAACCCAAACGTGAAGAAGAGTAGAGCGTAATTACATTCTTCTTAACACAAGGTTTGTAGACTTGTGAATCCAGGGTTTTGATATTGATCTCAATAGTAGACTCTGGATCATCACCAGCTTTTACCGTTGAACTGCTGGCCTCATTAGAAGCGTCGTCAGCCATCCTACATAGATAGGAAACGGATAAATCAGATGTCACAAAAACTGCAATGTAAATGCTTAGGTGCTTTCTGGGCATGCTCAGAATTCTTCATAGGTTACTAGTTCAACACTTAAGCTTATAGAACCAGCTGCCCCTGCTTTTCAGAATAAGATCTCCTAGGGTTTTATTAGCCTCAAGCTACCGACAACCCTTTTCTGCCTCGACCTTATAGCACGTTCCATAATTTTAGGGCTCCACCAAACATTTCAAAGCAGACGAAAGACAGAATTAGAATTGTTTCCTTTCCCCCTTTTTTAGCATCCATTCATCATATTGAATCAATTCACTGTTATTTCTTCCATCAAGCACGCCCTACGGTCAACGTGAATGTTATTTGTACCCGTCAAAATTCCATTACTTACTAAAGTTACGAGCGAAAAACAACCATCAGCGTAACCAAACCGTGCATATCATTGCATTTATATCAACAGACTACAATTTCTAGTAAAAAATCTCAAGCAAATCCTACCACAACTGTTCCCCTAAAACTATCACCTGACATTGAAGCGATCATGAAATCAACTCAAAATGGCACACTTCACACCACCCACATCCCACCACCAAGTCAACCACAAGACAGCACGCACGAGCGCATCCTGACGCACGCAACCAAAACCCTACCAAGCCACGGCATCCTATCGCTACCAGATCGATCAAACAAGCGAGGCCAAACAGCCACCCATCCGTCAATCCAGCCCCGCTCGATCCGACCCACTTCCACCGTCTACAATCCGGCCCCTGCGGACACAAAATCAAAATCCAGTGCGGTTCCACTCCGCCACCCACAAACACGCCCCCCCACGTGGACCGATCCGCAGAACGAATCGACCGGGGGAAAAATGGTGTTTTTGGGCGGCGGATGATAAGTGGTGGCGAGAAAGTCGACAAACGAGGAGATCATGGGTTGTAAGGAGGGAGACAAACGGGGAGCGAGAGCGACATAGCTAGTAACAGAGGTAGTGATGATGTGTTGATGATTGGATGAATTGAGAAATGCTGATTCCGAGGGGGTGACAATGGCGATCGCTACAGCAGAGGCGCAATATCAACATGTGTAGAGAAGAGAAAGGTGATGTGGGTGAAGAACAGGTGACTCAAATCTTAAAGTCATCTAATTATAGAAAAATGTGCACATAGTTTAAAAGAATTGATACTTAGCGTCTAGACGGCATTTTTATTTGTTGTGCAAAACTAGGAATGCAATTGGCATATCTGTGATGGTGCCATTTTAAACACAATTTCACCATCGATACAATCTTTAAGGGTTTGTTTGGATAGGAAGGATTAGAACCAATTCCTTCAGATTGGAATGAATTTTAGTTCAAATTCCGAGTTAATCCGAAGGGATTGAGTCTGATCATAATGTATCCAAACAACCTCTAAGAAGGATTAGAAAATTAAAACTTTTAGCTGCATCTATTAGTAATCAAATACATTAAGTGATACAGATCCTAAATGAATAAGAACCGGAAAGAATTATGAATCAAAGTTGTCATATGAACCTGAATTTCTCTCTTTTTTCCGCGATGATGACTTAAATCTAATTAATTAGCACATAAGCTTTTTCAGTTTTTTTTAGAGTCTGATTAAACCTTTCATCGGATTGGATAATACTTCCATTTTCACTAAACATAATTAGGACACGTTCCGCGTAGTTACTGATTTAATTGCAGGACTTCGCCGGCCTTGTTAGTTTCTGCAGCACGTTCCGGGAAGCTGCTGGTGACTTGGTGAGCGTGTCAAAATCCATTGCAGGTTTGCAACTACATTCCTGACATTGTGGGATCACTGCCAAGACCAGCGACAAATTTGAAGCTAACTTTCCATAGAGGTCACCTGCAAGAGCACTTGCTTCATTGTTTTCCTGGTCAGTGGTTGAAAGGCTGAACCTTTCAGATTTCATTGTTTTCTTGGTTAGTGACTGAAAGACTGAACATTTCAGATTTGTTTTTTTTTGTCATAAGCCCCTTTTGCGTCGACTAACTCGACAAGCATGACAACCTTGAAGGCGTATAGTGCAGAGTCTAGACAAGAATGTCAAGTTCGAAGGCATGCTCCCACCAGTATCCATCCGCTTTCCATATTTAGGATGTTGCCTGAAAACGTTGGACAATCTGCTGCTCCTTGGTTCTTCTCAGGCTGCATGAGATGGTAAGAAATGTTAGCAAACTGTTTTTCGGCTTTGGATAATGCTGTTTGACTTCAATGAATAATTGGCAGATTAATTCTCTATTTTCAGCTGGGTGGAAAGAGAATCTTTAAATTTCCATGCACATCCTTATATAGGGCCAACAACACTTCTAGTTCAATCCAGACCTCTCTTTCACAGGACGTCTACTTTTATCTACTGTGATGTTTGGGACAATTTGCTCACACATTTTCAATAGAATGCCAAGAAAATGTTCAAGAAAAGGTAGACCGTATCTCAAGAGTTTAGAAGTTTTATGAGTAGCAGACTTCTATATATATATATAAAGAGCAGACTTCTTGATTGAAGTTAGCCCCTTCGGATGTTCTGCTTCACCGGCTTCAGAAAAACAGAAAGCTTCAAATAAAATAGCAAGCCTCTTATAGACATTTAGTGAAAAAATAATAATTAGCAATACTAACACTACCTTGTATGTCCATTTTGGGATCCTCAACCCATTTATTTATAGTGCCAACTATTACAGTCCGACCCTAACACAACTTGAGTTCGACTCGCACATGACTTGAACTCTTACCTAAACTCTAATATCTCAAGCACTTCCCATCAAGATGGGCATGCGATAACAATTATGTCCATCTTGTTACATATTGTAATACCCAGTAGAATTTACCAAACCTATCATCGTCAAATAAAATCAAGTTCCATCCTCTCTGTACAAAACTGGGAGCTAACAATACTCCTTGCACCAGACAGATCCAAAGAAGTAAATGTTGAAGGGTTCAACAGACGTCACGTTACAATCCTTGCAAATATTTTAGCAATGAACTCCCAGGTGAAAAGTTCAATATTTTCATTGTAAAAATCAAGTACTCGATTGCAGGTTTCATGACTAGCCAATAATCATCAGTGGTGAATGGGCACAACATTTAGACCCTTTGGTTGTTATACAACACGATTTACGATTTATGTCATTGTTAAGAGATCAATTTACGAAGAGTCGAAGATTATGAACGGAAGAAGCATTCACCAAAGAATGGCCTACAATCAGGCCACTCTCGCAGCATCAACCATTTTTGCTTTTATTCGCTGACTGCTCACAATTGGTTCCTCCAGTGCATGCCATGAGAACTATTCATCCACTAACCACAAACCTTATCAAAGTAACAGTGATTTTCAATCTCGGTTCCAGAGCGTGGTGGCGCCGAGGGGGCGACACTGGAGGGGGAGGCGGCTGCTCCGGAGGGTGGCGGCGCCAAGCAAAGGG
The DNA here is from genome assembly GCA_036346405.1 of Phyllostachys edulis. Taxonomy (NCBI): domain Eukaryota; kingdom Viridiplantae; phylum Streptophyta; class Magnoliopsida; order Poales; family Poaceae; genus Phyllostachys; species Phyllostachys edulis. The sequence goes on along the minus strand of CM070560.1, from coordinate 62,896,074 downwards.
GGACCGAGGGGGTGAGGCCGCTCCGGAGCGTGGCGACGCCGAGGGGGTAACGCCGGAGGGGTAGGCGGTTGCTTCGAGGGGGGGGGGGGGGACCAGAGGTGATGAAGGCGTGGGGCCGCTTCAGGGCGAGGCAAGGCGCACGGAGTTGGGGCAGCCTGCATCTTGGACGGAGATGGCGAGGAGGCGCCGCGCGGAGGGGGCCCCGAGGGGGTGTCGGCGTCGTAGGTGACGAGGGGGCACCGGGGGGCCTTCAGTCCGGAGGCGGGGCGATGCCGAGGGGGCTGGAGCCGGAGGCGGGCCAGCACGAAGGGGCGCTCCGGATGGGGCCCGAGCAGGGTTCACTATTTCGGTTTGAATATTTTTTTCGTTTGGAGTCGAAATAGACGAAATGGGTGAAATTTTGTTTATTTCGGATGAAATTTCGGTGATTTTTGGCCAAACGGTTTGATCAAATTTGAATTTAAAAATTTCCAAAAAAAACAGCACCATAGCTGGGATTCGAACACAGACCAACAAGGCTGCACAAGCGCAGCCACACCACTAGGCTATCTATGGCCTTGTGATGTATTCACAACTTTTAGTGTATTTAGCCCTTACAATTCAAACCAAACGATTTTTTTTTGAATGAAACCAATTCCTTTCAGATGGGGACGAAATGGACGAAATTTCGGTAAATTCAGCGAAATTTCGCCGAAGAGAACGCCGCCGCTGTGCTGCGAAGGGGCGGTTTCCTTGCACTTTCGTAGTTCCTTCTTTGCCCTTGGGCAGAGTTTTTTTTAAAGGCTTGGGCAGAGGTTTTAGGGGGTTTTTTAAATAATATTATTTTAAAAGAAATTTACAAAAAAAAACATAGTCGGTTTTTTTTTTACAAAACCAGGCTTTCGTCATTTCAAATGGCGACAGTGGACTAGGCAATGGCGACAGTAGGCCAGAATAGTACAAAGAGATCCCTATCGCGACAGGGCTATGTCGCCATTGTAACTGATGACAGGGACCTTTGCCTGTTTTTTTACTGTCTATTTCCGATCACATATTTTGTGGACAAATCACAATGATATTAGAAAACATTTAGCACAACGTTATCACGTTTTTTTGTCGACAAATCACAATGATATTACATAACATTCAACGTAACGTACTTACATATTTTGTCAACAAATCACACTGATATTATAAATCATTCACCACAACGTTATCACTTAGTTTTTCGACAAATCAAAGTGATATTACAAAGCATTTGGCACCACAAATTTTAACAGGACGAATCTTTCCCATAGCCGCGATCTCAACATCCGTCATGTCGATTGCCTCGAGTGAAGTGGTCGGATAAGGTCTCCGCAACGATATATGGACTGTCAATATCTTCTTCGTAGATTAAGTGACAAAAGCTGCAACACTAATCCTATAGTGCTGCACAAGGACAGACAAACAATAAGTACACTGCAGTACCGCACACGAAATGCATTTACAAGGGTACAAGTGACGAGCTCCACGAAATGCATTTGCGTGGCTAACCACAACAGCAATTACAATTCTGCTTCTTCAATGAATCTATCTGGTATGGAGGAGACCAAGTGGAAATACTCCCCACCTTGTCTGCAACGTCTTTGCAAGTCGGGGCAGCCAGATATTATTAAGGTTTTGAGGGCTGGGATCTGCGGAAATTTCTCTATCCCTGGACAACTGTCAATAGCCAACTGCTCAATAGTCAATTTCTCCATCCCATCGGGCAACGCTTTCAGGCCATCGCAGGACCACAGACTAAGCACCCTCAGCTTTGCCAGATTTCCAAGGTTTGAAGGCAGTGCCACCAAGCTATCGCACCATCCAATCTCCAATGACTCAAGGGATGCGGGCAACATCGGGATCTCCAGTAAACTGCCACACCCAAAAATAATTAACCTCTCCAGCTTTGCCAGATTTCCAAGGTTTGAAGGCAGTGCCACCAAGCTACGGCAGCTTCTTATCTCCAATAACTCAAGGGATGCGGGCAACATCGGGATCTCCAGTAAACTGCCACACACTGCAAAGCGAAAGCGTTTCCTCGGATGATGAACCCTTCCCCTCCAGGTTGGCACAATGCGAAATACTCAGAGAGCGGAGGCGAACCAAGCATCGGAGCTCCTCCACTGGCCAGCGGACAAGTTCGTCGCATTCAAAAATCCTCAATTCTTCCACAAAGGCGAAGAATTCCCAAAGCCCAAGGTGCGATTTGGACAGACTGCGTGCTGTTACGAAGCAGTTGGGACCACGTAGACTCAATTCCCGAAGGTTTTCTAGAGCTCTTTGGCTTTGGTTTTGCTGGTCCTCCAGAGGCATCATCATCATGTTTGTCGGCGAGCCCAACGGCATGCTCATAGAAGCAAGACTGCAACATTTCCTTATTTCCAGGTAACTGAGAACTGGGCTACCTGGAACTCTCGCAAGTTTTGGGCAACTGTCCATCTCTAACTTTTCGAGCTGGGGAAACACTAACAAGGCACTGCTAGGCTCTCCTGCACTGTTTTCTGCCCATCTCTCCAAGTTCGGTAATTCATATAAGACCAACTCCTTTAACTTCTGGAAAACTTGCGGAGGGGTATTGTTGTATCCCTCAGCTTCCGCCTCTATGCTCTTACATAAAGTGGTTAGGCTACCCATGTCGCATAAGGACAAATACTCAAGAGAGACTGACAACCATGCTACAGGTAGATCCTTACATCTTGGGCAGTTTGAAATTATGAGTTTTCTTAGACACCCGAGCATTTGAGGGTCTCTCATCCATTGTGATATTTCTAGGCCACCATATCCTTGTACCTCCAAACTTTGGGACTCCAACACTGCTCCCTCATTACAGGCCTCATCTTCAGCCATGTCATATCTTGTGCGGCCCCAATACAACCGCAGTTCACTTAGATTTTTCTTCTGGCGGATATTGGCTTCTTTTGCATGTTGCACACACTTTATTTTTCTCAAATTGTACAACTCCAACCTATTTGCAAGGTGTCGCAGGTCTTTGAGCTCCTCGATTCCACGGCCATCTTCTGTGTCCACAACAAATGTTGTTAGTGTGTGAAGATTGTTCAACAGACTAATATTTGGTGGCATCCGTTCCAAACTATCACATCCAAAAAGATAAAGGTGGACGAGCTTCCTCATAGTTCTCATATCTTCTGGTAAATATTTTAGACTTCTGCAATGATTGAGCCTCAACGATTGTAAGTTATACAACATACATATCGAATTTGGCAATCTAACAATATCAGACCCAGAAAGGTCAAGATACCGTAAATATTTTGCATTTACGACCTGGCTATTGATAATAGGACTGCTGTAACAACACAACACTCTTAGTGATACCAGTCTTAACTCCTTAAGATCCTTGTGTGATGTTAATGGCTCTAACAAAGTCCGGAGAGATGGCCTGCCATTCAACACACCATTGTTTTGTTCCAATTCAGCAATTAACATCTGCATGTGACGGACATCTTTTATAGATGCTTTCTTTTGAATCAACTCTTCTATAGTTGCACATTCGTCTGTGACATCTTTCGCTAGGTCATGCATTAAATCATGCATTTTACAACCAATTATTCCATAAGTTGTGAAATCGGCATGATATGTCTTCGCTTTCACATCTTGGAGGAAGGATCTCCAAACCAAATTATGGAAAATGGATTCTCCTTTCTGAGCCAAATCCATTGTTCCCTTTCCTTTAATAAAACCATTTGCCATCCATAGTTGGATCAACTTGTCCTTGTCCATCTCATAGTCCTTAGGGAAAATTGCACAGAAGGCAAAACATTGCTTCATTTCAGATGATAAGTGTTTGTAGCTCAATTTTAGTATGGACAGGATCTCATCTTTGCCGCTGACATTATCCCCGATGTTGCTTTGTTCGATGGCCTCCCATTCCTGCGCTTCTTGTTTTGAGCTCATCAAACCACCCATCGTCTTTAGAGCAAGAGGCAGCCCCCCGCATTTCTTGACAATGCGTCAGCCGATGGTGAACAACTCTGCCTGCTCCTCTCCACCATTACTAAATGCTTTCTTTGAGAACAATTCCCATGAATCATCTTCACTCAGACATGCTAGCTCATGGGGTCGAAGTGTGCCCATTATGGAGGCTACTCGCTGGCTTCGACTTGTGACAATTATAAAGCTTCCTGGTCCACCAATAGAGGACAATAGTGGCTTCAGGTCTTCCTCCCACTTTCGTTGCTCTTCATTCCATACATCGTCAAGAATGAGTAGATACCTTCTCCGGCCAATGGCTTCCTGCAGTCGTCCTCGCAACAGCTCGATGGTGTCAGGCAAGTCGCATCTTTCCTTGGTGACCAACTCAACGATGGATCTCACAAGAGGACAAGCATCGAAGTTGTCTGACACACAGTGCCACATCTTCAGCTGGAAGTGGTTTTGGACCCTGTGGTCATTGTACACCATCTTCGCTAGTGTCGTCTTGCCCAAACCCCCCATCCCAATGATGGGGAGCACACGCAGATTCTTCTGATCTTGCTGGTCGAGCAACAGCTTCACCACAACTTCCTTGTCGTCGTCTCTGCCAAATATATCTGAGAACTCGTCCAGGGCTGAGTGCGTCTGCCGATAAAGAACTTGCGGTGCCTCGGCACGCTCTAGCAGGCCAAACTCGTTCATCTCCACGACCAGATCATTGATCTTCTTGAGGACATTGTTCATATTCTTGCTCAAGCGGAGCTCAAGCGGGATGTCGGAGGTTAAGTAACTGAGTACCTTGCGCTTGCGGGTTGTGGACTCGCCGATCTGGGCCTCGCGGCGCAGCGCCTCGTACTGGAAGTCGTCGAGGACGTCGTCGGCCTCGTAGGCGACGGCCCTGAGGTCCTTCATCCACCGCTTGACGAACTCGTTGGTCTCGCTCTTCAGCTCGGCGTCGAGCAGCTTGGACTGGACGGCCAGCAGCTGGCGCTCCAGCTTGCTGCGGATGTCGTCGATTTCCCACATGCTGGTCACGCTCTCAACGAGCGCGTCTCCCGCCTTGCCGGCCACGGCGCTCACCATGGGGAGAAGCAGCCATTCAGCCATGGCTCTCCTTCAGGTTACCAGCTGCCTAGCGGTTCAAAGGAAAGGAAGGAGGAAGCTAAAGTTTGCTAGGCGAGGAGCTCTGGTCTGGACTCTGGACCTTGAGTCAGGTTGATATTTTTGGTCGTCGGCGTCAACTGTGGGGCACTTGCCAGCAGCTCATAATTTCAGATGTGGGGCATCGATGTATAACTGTATATATTGTGTCCACTTTTGCGCCAATAATGCATGCATGTGGGGGCACTACGCACTAGTGCCAGCAGCGATGTATAACTTTTGCGCCAATAATGCATGCGTGTGGGGGCAGAGATTTCAGGCTTCCTGCGACGGAAAAAAGTCGTGTAAGATCTGGTCGATAACTTTATCTCAGTAGACCAACTTTAACACGTGACAAGTATACTCCTTATTCCCAGTTTGCAGCAAAGAAGGTGTGAATGCGGTGGAGTTATGTGGCTGTGCGCTTTGAAATTGGCAAAAATACATATGTCACGCGGTGGAGTTAGTCTACTGAGATAAAGTTGTGGATCAGGTCCTATAAGATTTTTTTCCTCCCACGACCTTATCAGAAAAGGCTTCCACATTATGACACAAATTACCCTGTTCTATAACGATATCAGGACATTTCCTTTCCACAGAAATCAAGTTCCATCTTCTCTGTACAAAACTGGGAGCTAATAATACTCCTTGCACCAGACGAATCCAAAGATGTAAATATTGATGGGTTCAACAGACGTCACGTTACAATCCTTGCAAATATTTTAGCAATGAACTCCCAGGTGAAATGTTCAACATTTTCATTGTAAAAATCAAGTACTCGATTGCAGGTTTCATGGCTAGCCAATAATCATCAGTATCAGTGGTGAATGGACACCACATTTAGACCCTTTAGTTGTTATACGACACGATTATGATCTTCATCAAAACATGCAATCATCCTGAAGTCATTGTTAAGAGATCAGTTTACGAAGATTATGAACGGAGGAAGCATTCACCAAATAATGGCCTACAATCAGGCCACTCTCGCAGCATCAACCAGTTATGCTTTTATTCGCTGACTGCTCACAATTGGTTCCTCTAGTGCATGCCATGAGAACTACGTAATGCCAGTAGAAAGGAAAAGAGAAGTAAAGCAAAAAATTGAGAACCATCCAAGAGGGAATAATAGGGATAAAAAGGGTTTTACCGTCAGAACCCTTCGGCTTTAGAAATGCCAAATGAATTATCGCTCATTGAGGTTCCCAGACCAACCAGGGCCGGTCGTCGCCTCTCACTTATGTGGGCATCATTATTCGGCAGTAGAGAATCCAACGCTTATGATTTTACCAACTTACCTTCCGTGGTAGAAAGAGCAAGGGAAAAGACCAACCCACCGCACAACCACAGAGAAGAGAAGGGATAAGATCAACCCACCGCACAACCACAGGCCCACAGGGAAGAGAAGGGTTAAGACCGAGCCAGCACTACACTTCCCTCCCCTCACACAACCATGGCAACCATAGAGGGGAAGTGAGGAAGAGAGTTGGAAGAGAGGAGCACGAACGGTTGGGGAAGGCGAAGGGGGAGGTGAGGACCCCAGACGACTACCTGCGGCCAACTCCGACAAAAGAAAGCAAACCACTCATCAGAGAGGCACCCAACAGAGAGCAAAGCCACGGCCACCACGAGCATCATCGTCACCACTTCCCACTTCTAAACCGACAAACCAAGTAGGTTACCCCATCACTCTTTTTTTTCTTTTATCCATCACGGTCGCACAAGCATAGCACATGGGCAAGCAAGGCACAACACTAACATGAGTAAGGTATAAGGGGGGGTAAGAGTAGACTTTCCGGTAGAAATTTGAAGAATCTAGGCCCCATTTCTAGTGTTTTGATAATTAAGGACAACCATGCGTTTTGTACTAACTCGTTTTGTCAAGATGTTAAAAGAGTTATTCTCGAACAAAGACGAAAGAGCGCTAAAGGATCTCATTTAGCTCAAGACAAAGGTATCTAGTTGATAAGACCTTTTTTTGAATGTTTTACCGGTCTAGGAGAATGAAGGATATAAGACCGGATTACCAGTGTAGGAAGCCGTACTATGAAGAGGGATTAATGACTAGTAGCTTGAAAATAAAGGATGCCACAGATGCTCATTTTATTTGCTCAGCCGGACTGACTGCAGTTCATGATCTGGACTAATCGGATCGCCGGATTAACTCCGCGGCCAGTTTTTTCTAGAGAGCTCCTTTTCTGTGTTTTCTATGGCCGGACTAACCACTGGTATAAGTCCGGACTGATCGGACCCCCGGTCTGGGTTGCCCGGTGTAACATCCCAATTTTCTGTAGTTCTTAAAAAAAGGTTTTAAAAATAAAAAGAACCATTTGGTTTTGTTGAGAATTCAAAGCTTAACTTGAAGATTTTGGAAATTTGGAGATTTAACGTGACTTAATCAAACTCCAACTAATGTGGAAGTTGGTTTATTTGGAGTTGTTCGAGTTCTGGTCTTGATTTCCTTTCTCTTGGTTTGTTCAGACCTCTCTGGACCCCCCTTAACCTCTTTAGACCTTTCCCCATTGGACCTCCTCTTTTGTTCTGTCCTCCTCCCTGTGGTTTAGACCTCCTTATGGTTTAAACCTCCTTTTCTGTTTGAACCTTCCTTCGGTTTTGACCTCCCCTTAGGCCACGACCACCCCCGAGGTGCTCCAAGCTCGGGTTTATGTTTCAAATATCCTTGATTTCTGAAATCCAACGCTCAGGTTGAATTTCTCCTTCTGAGACCTCCTTTGGTTCCATCTTGACTGTTGAGACCTCCCTTGTGTTGGTCTTGACCGTCGAGATCTTCTTTGGTTCCATCTTGACCGATGAGACCTCCCCTGTGTTGGTCTTGACCATCGAGATCTCCTTTGGTTTCATCTTGGCCGTCCAGACCTCCCTTCGTTTGGATCTGAGGGTCCAGACCTCCCCTTGTTTGAATCTCCCCGCTGTTGACCCCTTTTCTCCCTCTTCGCGCGAACGAGCTCAGTCCAAGCCATCCGATTGTTGTGGGACAGCCGGATCAGTTGAGTTCGTCGCACTTGACCGTCTTTGACCTTCCCATCCTTGTGGTCTTTTTGCAAAGACGACCCTCTTAGTCTTTTGCAAAGACCACCCTTTTAGGTCACGACATCCCTTGAGGCCGCGACCTCCCCTCTTTTGTTGTCTTGCCGCGACATCCCCTCGTGATAGGCGACCTCCTCTTTGGTCTTTTTGCAAAGACCACCCTCTTGGTCCCGACCACCTCCTCTGTGGGACCGCTCTCTCAGGTCTCAGTACCCGGGGGAGAAAAGTCTTCGTGCATTTAATGATGCATTAAATGCTATCATTTCCACCATACCATGTCTTTTCCTCTTTTACCTGCTCATTTCATTCCTTTACCTACTCTTATCGGGTGCATTAAATGCGTTGTTCCCCCTCTCTAAGCCTCCCCGTGCCTATATAAAGCACCGGAGAGGCCTCATGCTTCCTTTTGTTTCCCAGAGCCTTGAACCACCCTTCTGAAGAGCTTTTTCTCTTCGATAGGAGCTCCGATTCAGATAATCAAGTTCCTATCTTCGCCCTGAGCCCGTCTCTTTCTTTTGGCTTTGATTTGGTTCTTTCGTAGGAGTTTTGTGGGTTCGTTTTATTTACTTGATTCTTGTTCGCACGTGTAGGATCCAGTTGTTCTGAAGACTTCCTGGACCCGACTTTCTCAGCAGAAGACTCTCAGCTCTTCAGCGAAGGCAAGTCATAGGCCTTTGATCATGTTGAACCCAATTTGCAAAAAAGTATATTGTTTTGTTATGAGCATGCATTGCTAGTTTTATAAAAAATGGTTTCGAGAGTAGTCACAACACCCACTTGTCTTATGACTCCTTGGATAATTGAAAGCAGCATATTGACATGTACCCTTGGAAATATGTAGGATGGGTTATCTTAGTTGGTGATGTCTTTGTATACCAACATGGGTGTGTTCTATTGCTTAGCCATGCTTTAGTAGATGACTGGTCTCGCTATCTCATGTCTCATAGAATGTTGAACTTGACTAATGAGCTATGGAACCGTGGCAATGCTACTAATGTTAAAATTTGTGTGCTGTGACCAAGGTGGTCATTTGGCTGGGTTGAACCAGAAAATGTTTTATGCTCGGGCGAGTGGATGGTGGTGAGTGTGGGTGCCTTGAGCACAAAAGGTTGTGGAATGTCTCGCCTGAGCAGCTAACTAAGGACTTAACCTTGTACGCCATCGATCTGGGTCATTCCCGTGCAACCACAAGTCCAGGATGGGGTGGTCCTGACCAACTAATTAGCGAGGTCCTGATGCAGTTCTGTCGTGGTGGTCGAATGGCGCAAGAGGGGGCCCTTTAAAGCGAATCCTCGGCAGGCGAGAACCAAGCTCGGGTGACCTTTGTAAAGGCCTTGTCGCGAGCTCTAGAATGCTTACCAAAGAAAGTGAGCAGGGGCATCGACGGGTGCCCAACCAACTAGAGGACTTTGTGTCTTGTGGGTAAAGTGCATAACCTCTGTAGAGTGTAAAATCTATTCGAATAGCCGCGTCCTCGATTATGGACATGCCCGGTTTTTTCACGCAAGGGGTAGATCTTTCTAAAAGGTTGTGGTTACTAACATGAGTAAGGTATGGGGGGGGGGTAAGAGTAGACTTTCCCGGGGTAGAGCTAAAGAATCTAGGCCCCATTTCTAGTGTTTTGATAATTAAGGACAACCATGCGTTTTGTACTAACTCGTTTTGTCAAGATGTTAAAAGGGTTATTCTCAAACAAAGACGAAAGAGCGATAAAGGATCTCATTTAGCTCAAGACAAAGGTATCTAGTTGATAGGACCTTTTTTTGAATGTTTTACTGGTCTAAGAGAATGAAGGATATAAGACCGGATTACCAGTGTAGGAAGCCGTACTATGAAGAGAGATTAATGACTAGTAGCTTGAAAGTAAAGGATGCCACCGATGCTCATTTTATTTGCTCAGTCGGACAGACCGCAGTTCATGGTCCAGACTAACCAGATCCCTGGATTAACTCCGCGGCCAGCTTTTTCTAGAGAGCTCCTTTTCTGTGTTTTCCATGGCCAGACTAACCGCTGGTATAAGTCCGGACTGATCGGACCCGATGCAGGTTGTCGATCCACTCTTTCCGTGAGAAAGGAGCTTTTAGTGTTTTCAGTAGGACTAACCATAGTTATATGTCCGGACTGACTGGATCTTCGGGTCGAGTGATCCGGTCAGCTTTTTCCAGAGAAGTATGTTTTCGTGTCTTGCTGCTAAATTTCTGAATCCGGACTGACCGCAAGGTTTAACCCAGACTGACTGGATCCCCGATCTATCAAAGCAGTCAGCTTTTTATAGTAGCACGTTTTTCTCCGGCTTGGATTTCTTGAACCTGGTCTAACCGGACCCTGAGTGGGCGGTCTGACCGGACATGTCTTAACAGATAGTTTCTGTGCATTAAATGCAGTTCAATCGACCGTTATTTCTGTAGTCCGGACTGACCGGCCTCATACCTGCGGTCTAACCAGACTTGCTGTTTTTACAGGATTTTGTGATCTAACAGCTAGTGGAGTGGGTGGAGGCTATAAATACCTCACTCACTGCAGCAAAAGAGCCTTTAAGAGCCTCATTGAATACTCTTGAGCCCTTTGCTAGTTTTTCCACTCTTTGAGAGCATTCAAATCATCTTGCAAAGGTTATAGTAGGAACCGGGAGCTAGAGGAGGAATGGGGGGCGGTTCACGGCCATAGGTAGGGGATCCGTTGGCTAGGACCAGAGGCGAGCTGCCGGCGGTCACTACTACAAAAATGCTAATACTGGACGCCTGATCACAAACGGTTCATCGAAACCGTCTATATTAAACACAATCTCAGACGGTTTTTGTTTACCGACCGTCTGTGTTATTTTTTGCGCTAAAAATAAATCAGGAAGAGGTAATATCACGAGACGGTTCATGTTTAAAACCGTCAGTAAAGTATCACGCAGGCAGCGACAAAAACCGCTCGTGATACTTCATAGACGGTTTTAAACATGAATCGTCTGTGATATTACCTCTTCACAGACGGTTTTTGTTGAAAACCGTCCGTGATAATTAACTCATCACAGACGGTGCAGTGTACATAGCTCCCCAACAGAGTCTTCTTGATCTCCATCGACTCTGGCGCTACGGTAACCGCGGGAGATCTCCAAGCCTGGTGAGTTCATCGCCACTCTGTGCCCGGTTTGAGTATCGCCTCACCTCACTGAGCCCGCTCGTGTGGTCCATTTCAGCTATTGTCGCCGAGGAGCTAGCCGCCGTCGCCTCTGTTCATCGATCGACGACCAGCCGCTTTAGACCTTGCCTGACTTCATCGACACCTTCCTCGTGATCGAGGTGAGCTACCGGAGCATAATCATCCTTTAATTTGAGTAGTTTCAAGCGTTTACGCCGAAATCGTTAGTGAAGCCCATGGCGCCGCCACGGGACATCACCGTCTGTTTGCCTCAGGCGACCTTAGGGCCCCGAGCCACGACTATTAGCAATGCGATGTCACCCTAAGCCCAATTTGAGCTTAAAATCCTACTGTTTTTAATCATTTAGTTAATAAACTAATGAGTCTATGACTTGTACGACCGCCATAGATTTTATAAATAAAATCATGAAATAAAAAATGAGTCACTGACAAGTAGGGCCCACATGTAAGTTAATAAAATCCTGAAAAATACTCTTTCTCTGTTGGAAAGTGTAATTAAGCCTCAGAAAATACGCTTTCGAAGTCACCCTTTTATTTATTTCCAGGGTTTTCAATACAAACCGTGTGATGAACCGAAGCTGGATGTACGCTGAGAACCGTGTGAGTGAAGAGTACATTAATGGCGTGTGTGCTTTTACAAGAGCTACCGAGGAGGATATGTTGAATAAGGGGGCGGAATATATGTACTGTCCATGCATTGACTGCGAGAATATGAAGATGTTTAAGAACCGAGCGCAGATCGAAGTACACTTGATTTGAAGGGGTTTCAAAAAGGGTTATACACGTTGGACCAGTCACGGTGAAGAGCATATTATACAGGAAGTCAACGATATGCCGCCGGATGATGTCGATTGTGGTTCCGATTCGGATAGGCTTCACGATGACAATCTAGATTGGATGCTTCGCGATGCAGAAGGGAACTGTGATGAGAGGGAGTATGTTCAATTTCGGGGCTTGATGGAGGACTCGGCGAAACCTTTGTTCCCGAGCTGCAAGCTGGAATACACAAGGTTGTCATCTGTGTTTGAACTGCAGAAATTGAAGGCAAGTAACGGTTGGTCCGACAAGAGTTTCACGGGGCTGTTAGGTCTCTTAGCGGACATGCTTCCGGAGGAAAACGAGTTGCCCAAAACCACCTACAAAGTCAATAAGGTCCTTTGTCCATTGGGAATGGAAGTAGAAAGAATACATGCATGTCCAGAACCATCAGATCCTCTACCATAACGAGTATACAAACATGCATGTATGTCCAGCAGCAACGATCCCAATACAAGCGTAAGAATCAATCGGATGACGACGAGGGAATCGAGGTGAAGAAAGGACCTCTGCTAAGGTGGCGTGGTATCTTCTGTAATTCCCCGTTTGAAGCGGTTTTTATGAACCCAAAGAATGCAAAAGCTGCGATTGGCACTCGAGGAGCGTAAGAATGACGGAAAGCTAAGACACCTGCTGATTCCGCCCGGTGGAGAAACATCGATAGGAGGTTTGCGACTTGATGCGGGCGAGGAATATAAGGTTTGGATTGAGTAGATGGAATGAATCCTTTCGGTAACATGAGCAACCGACATAGCACTTGCCATGACGCTCTGTATCTACAACCTTCCTCCTTGGTTGTGTATGAAGCAGAAGTATATTTTGCTGTCGATACTTATCCAAGGGTTGAAGAAACATGGGAATGATATTGATGTGTACCTAACACCATTGATGGAAGATCTAAAAATGCTGTGGATTGAAGGGGTACAGGTATGGGATGCGTACAAATGAGAGAACTTCATTTTATGTTCCTTGTTGTTCTGCACCATAAATGATTATCCCGCCCTTGCTAATCTGTCGGGCCAGAGTACAAAAGGGGCCAAAGCCTGTACTCACTGCTTAGATGATACCGAGAGTGTGTGGCTGAGTCACTCGCACAAAACTATGTACATGCGTCATCGTAGGTTCCTTCGGAGGGCTCACCCATACCGCAGGATGAAGAAACAATTCGACGGAGAGAAGGAGAACAGTTCAGCTCCAAGGCATTTAAGCGGAAAAGAGGTCTATGATATAGTTAAGGATTAAGATGTTGTGCTCGGAAAGGGATGTAAATTGAGGACCCGTAAGAAGAACATGTTGACGAAGAGATCAATATTTTGGGACTTACCTTATTGGGAGCACCTAAAAGTTCGCCACTGCATCGACATCATGCACGTTGAGAAGAATGTATGTGACAGCTTGATTGGTCTCTTACTGAACATTCGTGACAAAACAAAGGATGGTGTTAACGCACAGCTTGACTTGGTTGATATGGACATCAAACTTGAGTTAGCACCAACAAAGACCGATAAAGGACAAATGTACCTTCCCTCTGCTTGTTACACTCTGTCCAAGGCCGAGAGAACTAAACTGTGCTGATGCTTGCATGGTGTAAAAGTTCCATCCGGTTACTCCGCCAACATGAAGAAACTTGTTGCAATGGAAGATTTGAAGATAATTGGCATGAAGTCTCATGATTGTCATGTGCTGATGACACAAATGCTCCCTGTTGCAATTAGAAGTATTTTACCGATCAAGGTCCGAGAGACAATCATGAGGCTGTGTTATTTCTTTAACACAATTGCTCAGAAGGTCATAGATCCCAAAGAACTAGATGTTCTGCAGGACGAGGTGGTGACGACTCTATGTGATCTTGAGATGTATTTTCCTCTGTCGTTTTTTGATGTCATGGTCCATCTCATTGTTCACATTGTGAGGGAGATAAAGATGTGTGGGCCCGTGTTCCTACGTAGCATGTACCCGTTCAAGAGGTTCATGAGAATTCTCAAGTCCTATGTACGGAATCGATCTCGGCCAGAGGGCAGCATCGTCAAAGGTTATGCAACCAAAGAGGTCATTGAGTTTTGCATCGATTACATGGCTCAGGTCAACCGATAGGTGTGCCTCGATTTCGCCATGAGGGGAGGCTCGATGGTATCGGGACCATCGAAAGGAAAGCAATCACTCCAGATATGGATGCGTATGCTCAAGCCTATTTCATGGTCTTACAATACATGAGTGAAGTGTCCCCGTATATCAATCGGCTGGGGCGTGCTTGACATGTAATCGAGAACGGCGGATGTTTGGATCACGAGACAACACAATAGACGGTTCAACCAATGGTTAAAGGAGCGACTCGTTAGGAGCTCGTCAAGTGATATCTTGACATGGTTGGCAAAAGGGTCAACATTCTGATTGTGACATGGCGAGATCGACATAAATGGGTACACATTCTATACGCAGTGCTCGGGATATAAAGAGCACTAACGAGCAATGGTGTCGTGATAGATGCATTCAAGCCGATGGGGTGAGGAGCTCCTACTATGGGCAAATAGAGGAGATATGGGAGCTCGACCACGTGCTTTTCAAGATCCCCTATTTCGGTGCCGTTGGGTCCATCTCCCAGAGGTGAAGGTCGACAAGTATGGCGTCACTACTCTACGTGCTTTTCAAGATCCCCCTATTTCGGTGCCGTTGGGTCCATCTCCCAGAGGTGAAGGTCGACAAGTATGGCGTCACTACCGTGGACCTCGAACGTGTTGGATACAAAGACGAACCATTCGTACTGGCTAACCAAGTTGTTCAAGTTTTCTATGTTACCGACCCGGCAAATAAGAAGCGCCACGTAGTTCTTCATAGAAAAAGGAGGATTGTCGGAGTTGAGAATGTAGTGGACGAGGAAGAATACAATCAATTTGATGAGTTGCCTCCTTTCAGAAATGGCACAAGGGTCGAGGAAGAAGAACGTGACGAAACTAGCTACATACGTGTCGATCATCATGAAGGGCTAATTTTTAAAGATTAATTGAACAATGTGTGTATATATACGTTCTGATGAATGGTTAATTTTAGTTCATTTGAGTTAATTGATTTGTACTGTGAAATGGATGTGATTGTTTCTCAAATGAATGTGAATTGAATGTATATACATGTACTCGTCTTTTCTCGCTTATTTGAGAGGGCATGGCTAGCATTTCTGAGGCTAGCCAATAAAGCGAACTAGATTAACCAATACAAAATAATATCACGAGCGGTTTGTAGATCAAACCGTCAGGATTATATATCCTGCAGCGGTTCATTGGTAAAAACCGTCAGGATACAATATATCCTGATTTGTTGTTGATTGGAACCGTCTATGATACATCATATATCATAGACGGTTGTTGATTGGAACCGTGCATGATACATCATATATCCTGAGCGGTTCTACTTTAGAACCGTCTGTGATGTCAATCCTATTTATATTCGGACTCTAGGGTTTGCTGCGCGCCACTCAAACGATTAAGTTTCTCAACTCCTCGCTCCTCCTCCCCAGGCTCGTGGCCGCCATCCTCGACTTGCCTCCTCGAGTCAGGCGACTCCTCCCGATCCGTCGGCGACGCCTCCTTCTCCGAGCCCGGCCGCCTCCTCACCGAGCCCGCCAAGCGCCTCCTCCCCGAGCCGCCACCTCCTCCTCCCGAGCCAGCGCGCCTTCTTCGGCACGCTGCTGCTCGGTCTCGCTTCCTCGTCCTTCTCCTCGGCGTCCAAAGGTAACTAATGCCGAGTTGCCGAT
The DNA here is from genome assembly GCA_036346405.1 of Phyllostachys edulis. Classification (NCBI taxonomy): domain Eukaryota; kingdom Viridiplantae; phylum Streptophyta; class Magnoliopsida; order Poales; family Poaceae; genus Phyllostachys; species Phyllostachys edulis. The sequence continues at coordinate 62,880,239 of CM070560.1, read as the reverse complement.
CCCGACGCCCCTTTCTCTAACTATTTCTATCAATAATATGTCATGGTCCCTCATGATAACTGTACTTGTTTTAGGAATTTGTATTTGTTCTAGTCAGTTATTCATATGGTATTTGTTTTGATAGTGCTACTGGAATATATTGCAATGCGATGTGGTGGGCTTCAGATGAATGCTCTGTGATGATAATAGTCTTGTACTGAAATTGTTTTGATAATCGGGTTTGAACTTGAGCTCTAATTGGAATGCTTACTCTACATCTGATAGCAATGTCAAAATGTTAAATCTTAGCTTTATGCTAATTTCATTTGTTCACATGATGTTCTATTTCTTGTGAAGATGTCTTCCGCTCATTCTTCGTCATCGCCGCCTCATGTGTCTGATGATGCACCGTCCTTTGGAATATCTAACCGCGATAGAAGACGAGGAATATCGAAAAGGCCCGCGGGCCGATTTACCATCACAGAGGTCGATCAGTCTAGGACCCCTATCAATCCTCGCCGAAAGCGTCAGTATTGGGAGAATCCGTAATAGTTGACGGCGGGTCAACGCCACCTACGATTCGTGAGGAGTTGACCAAACTAGAGAAAGATGAGCCGACGGATATTTTTCGATCGTTCGAGATCCCGGAACAACACCAGGACTCCGTGTGACGACACGCGTTGCTACAGGCGTGCAAAGCGTGGAAGAACTTCAAGAGCACGCTTGTCAAGAACTACGTGGAGAAGGATCTGACGCCCTTCCACAAGTATCCGTTCTTGGAAGAGTCCTGGGCCGAGTTTGTTCAGATGACAGATAAATTTAGGAGTGAAAGTGCGGTGCACATAGCCCTCTAGGCAAAAAATAAGCACCTCCACAGACTCGGCACGGCTGGTATGCGGGTAAAATCCCAATATGGAGGATCAAGACCGGCGAGTAAGCTGCTCAATGTCTTCCGCCATTTCCGAGATCACTAATGTCTTGGCAAACTGGTTAATGGTGAGGATATGTACCACGCCTCTGAAGTCTCCTTTCCAAACCCATGAGAGAAGTGTCGGCGCTGGTAAGATATCGAACTACCTAGTTTGTAATTACTCCATAACTTCATAGGAAGTGAAATGACATGTCGGGCTATTGCAGTAACGCCGAGTGCAAAATCTTCCCAAGGCTCATTCGAGCAGACAGGAGAAAGATATACTCTCAAGTGACCCTAGGAAACAATGAGTATCCGTGTCGCATACGAGAGGTCTTGATGTTTATGTTACATGGGCAAAATGGTTCGAGCGGACTCGGATCGTCTTAGGAGTAGGAAGAGAGCCAAAGCCGAGCGCGATGCAAAGCTACGAGAGGAGATTCAGAATCCTCGAGATGAGCTCACCTTGAATTCATCGAGATGAGATCGAGCTGCTGACATAAAAGCGATTGGAGACCTTTGTGGAAAGGATTAGGAATTGCAAATCCCAAATCGCTTGCAAGCCCTCGCCTCTTGTGCTAGACCCCCAAACTTCCGAGTAGCTGCGCGTCCAACCCTAACCCTACCCCAATAGGCGACGGTAGATTTCCTGTCGATGGCATCCAGGTAATAATTATTATCTCTGCAATGCTCGATCCATTGATAAGCCTATTGGAGTAGCTAATTTTGTATCGTTATGTAGATGGCTATGAAGTGCAAGCTCCAAGTGAGATATGCCTCTATTGCCCTAGATGTTGCTTGGGGCAGTGTATCCATCCTGTGTCGGGTCTTTGGTGCACGTGCAACACTTACTCTGGTTTCGAAAAGTGAATGTGGACGGTGTTTGTGCCAATTTCGGTCCGCGTACTAATCGCGATATTCCCCAAACGACGAGGTCATGACTCTAGAGTAAACTGTTGGAACATTCATCCAGTGGCCCAAGAGGGACATCTGCCTAGAGCTACCTGCTCTGGTGTCAACTTCACGGGAATGTCCTGCAACGGTATCAAGTCCACGGGAGCTGATTGCACCGACGCGGCAAGGGCCCAGTGCATCGATGTATCTACACCTCGTGCTCGATCGACTCTTGTGAAGTCGACCTATACAAAGCGACAGAAGGGCAAATCAAGACTGTCGACTCGGTTCGATATCCCTTCTTGTCGCTGGCCCAAACATTCGTGTTAGGCGAGCCATTGGTCGAAAGGTTAGACAGCCCTACCCTAGGACGGGCTTGCACGACATTGCATACATAGTACATGGAACAGTCCAACAAGCCGGCTGAACAACGACGCTCAGGTGTCACCGTTAAGTTCAAGAAGGATCATTTTAACCACGAGCTTCAAGACTGTGTCTTCACGGTGACCTTCGAGGACTTGTTCTGTCTCTTCAATCTTGACAAGCTTGACGTCTCACTCATACGATGCTGGACACTGTAAGTGTGTACAATCACGGTCAATGTTCATGTAATACCGATAAATGTTATATATAACTTCTTGCTTTTGTATATAGATACATGATGTATGAAGCCAAAAGAAGGAATTCACCGGTAGGTTTCCTCGACCCACACGTGGTCTTCGAGCAAACCATCAAGGCGAATGCAACATTCGTTGAGGATTACGTTATAGAGTTTTTCCTGGCTTGCCGCAACAAGGAATACATACTTTTGCCCTACAACCAGGAGTAAGTGTTGCACTACTGGCTATACTTGTTGATTTGTACTTTATAAGCAACACGAACTTTGGTTTAATGACCATGCTGACATACATGTGTAGCTTCCACTGGATTCTAATTGTAATTATACCAAACGGAAATGGGTAATATACCTAGATTCCCTAAAGAGGATCACTCACAACTTCACAGGTTATCCCGAATTTAATCAGCAGTAAACACATTTCTCCATAGAAACTTTATTGTAGTCTTTCCTTCCTTTGCAATGGCAATGGCTAACTTCTTGGAGTCACGTGGGGCGTCTCGACGTGCTATATGCTAAAGGAGGAAATGTAGGGAAGGTTGTCGCAACACGATCTAACTTTCCGTGACTAAGCTAGCTAGTACACATTAATCCTATATAACACCGTAGTAATGCCTCTCGAACTAACCAATTCTATTTTTGTAGTGCCACCGAAATGAAGCCGGGCATAGCGTCTGTGGATACTATGTTTGCCACAACATGGAACTAATCATCGGTTCCGTGATCACCAATGATCCTCGTGTTTGTCAATCTTGCAACAATTATTTCATATATAGTTACCAATTTATATAAGCACAATTTAATCTTCCTATCGACATGTTTGCACCATCGCGAAGCTGCGTTGGAGCAGTAGCGAGCTCATAAAAGTTCGATCACACCTTGCGTCATTCTGAATAGTCGGGTCATAAATCCGAGATGGGAGTTTCCTTGTGTAGATTGAACTTGATTGGGATAAGATTGAACTTAATGGTACATGTGTAAATGTACATTAATGGTTAATTTTAGTTAATTGATTTGTGAATTGGATGTGCTTATTTACGAAAATGAATGCGAATTTGATGTGCTTGCTTACGAAATGAATGCGAATTGGATGTGCTTGTTTCAGAGGTTATGGCTAGCATTTTCTCGAGGCTAACCAATAAGCGAAATAGATTTAGCAATGCAAAGAATATCACAGACGGTTTGTAGATGAAACCGTTGGTTTCATCTACAAACCGTCTGGTGATAGTGATCTATCACGAGCGGTTTTATCTACAAACCATCTGTGATTTTCTACTATCACGAGCGGTTTTATCTACAAACAAATGCATTATAATCGAATGATTATGAGCGGTTTTAAGTTAATAACCGTCGTGATATTATATATTACTGATGGTTTGAAAACCGTGCGTGATGACCTCATGTTATTACTGACCCATAAACTCAGATGGCTCACGAAACCATCTGTGATGGCATTTTTGAACCGTCTGTGAAGGCATTTTCTGTAGTAGTGGGTGAACCCGGCCAGAGGCGACCCCATGGCCGACTCGCCCTCGGCGCCTATGCCATGATGTCAGTGCTGATGGAGCGAGAGAGAGAGAGAGAGAGAGAGAGAGAGCAAGAGAGAGGAGAAGAGATAAGGCCAGGCTGAGGGGATGGCTTCGGCCAGGAGGAAAGAAAAAGAGGGGAAAGGAATTACAGGCGTGCGGATAAATTTTTATTTGCATGGTTAGGCTGGGCATGGTGCGCCTTCTCGCTGCTTCTGTTATTCTCACTTTAACTAGACTCCTAAGTACATGGATGCTAACAGAATTGACACCACGTTCCAAAGGAATCGGACAACACGTTTGACTCGGCCATGGCGTTACGTGCAAACAAACTCACACGCACGAAAGGCAACAGCCGATCCGGTTATTACGCTATGACTCCAACGTGCACGCCAACATGCACTTGACCAAATCACCTACATGCAGCTACATGCAGACTAAGAACATTGGCTGCACTACTACCTCAACGACTAGATAACTCATGCACATGCACTTTCTAGCCACATGGTACTAAATGCATGCCAAATCAAAATACAAATATACTCATGACAAGATTAATTCCAACATAGAAGACGTGATCCCGAATTCATTGTTATTTGGGCACCGATTCAGCAGAATAGTACACGGTGAGAACTCCGAGAGGGTTCGTTAGGTAGTCGGATTGCGTGTAGGAACAATGACATCCATATGTGAGCATGTATTGCTACAATGCATTGAGTCTGGTTGAATGCCTGTTCAGGTGGAAGTTCTGGAACAGCACCATCCGCATGTTGCTCCGCTCCGTTTGGTTAACATGCAAATGCATGGTAGAGCGGTAGCCTATAAATGTTATGAAATATGTGATGTTTTCGTGATATGATGATGGCAATCATGATGGAACGAGGTGAGCAATGAGGCTACCCTGTTTAATGATGACAATGATGAAATATGTTAATGACAATGGACATATGCATCTGCATCATGTGCACTCATATGATGAAAAAGAAATATCCACCGTGGGTGGATATGTAAGACCTACCTCGATAGGCCTCCACGGAGTGAGAGATCCTGTCTTGAAACAGGGCGGGCTTATGATCTGGGTGAACATCGATGGGTGTTTACTCAACTATACCGGTATAGGCAATGTGATGAGCAATGAGCGTGTAGAATAATGATGCACTGCACTAATGGAAGGATAATGATGGAAATGATGATATGGTTATGTTTATGTTTGTGTTGAAGCACGTGGAAGATGACATGGCTAGGTTATGGTTTAGGCATGTAGCAGTGTTTACCGTTTCTATTATGTGCTTGCTGAGTCTTCAAACTTACCCTTGTTTATTTATTGGTGTTTAGGTGAACGTCGATGATAACACGCATTGGGAAGGGGAATAGCACATCCACGTCACGTGCAGACACTGTTGTAAACCATACTCTCTAGATAACCACTTTACACTTTTGTTGTAGTATGTTTAGTGGTTAAATTAGTTGCGCAAGGTTCGTGATGGTTATTGCGTAGTGGTAGAAGTCTGGGCCCAGAGGATGGACTGGGGTATTACAAACTATTCATCCACTAACCACATAGTTGCATCTAGTTTCTATCAATCAAAGTAACAGTGATTTTCCAACAATCATAATAATTTAGTGCAGTACAGTAATGCCTTGAAGGGTTTGATGCTCACTTTGGCGCTTCCAAAAATGTGTTTGCCTAAATCACTTCTTTCCGTGTAAAGAGTGTACCTGAAGATAGGCCGTGTTTCTACCGTGTAAATGAAGGCAAAACATAAGAGGGATAACAGCTATGCTTGCAACACAATGTATTGATAGTATCATCTCTTGCAGTTTACCCAAATTCATTAAGTCCAAGTTCAGCCGCATGAATTCCTCAAGTAATGAATGCAAATGCAATTCTGATGCATTACGCCCTTTAATGTCGTGGTGCGTTGAATCATCCTTTGTGATACATTCATGAGCATCAACACTGCTAGGGACATTGTCGACGTATAGATCACTGTGGAAGCAAAAAAAAATAATAGAGGCTATTACCACATAAAAAACTAAAACTCAAGAAAGATGGTACTTCAAAAGGCTACAAAGCAAGTAATCATGTACGGTTCAATCTTATGCAAATATTCTAAAAATCGCTAGTGCTAGTCGAACGGTAAAATAATGCCTAGCACCTAGGTGGAGGCTAGGCGGCCGACTAGTGAGCTAGTATTAGGCAGCAACAGCGAGACGGCCGGTAGAAGGTGATGAGGCGTGAGGCGACCACAATAGGAGAAAGGAGCTTCCGTGCACAAAGAATCTTACATTCTGACCGGTGAAAGTCACTAGCTACTGTCCTATTACTTTCAAATAAAAAAGAAGAGACTAAAAGCTGCAGCCAGCTGGAAGTCACTAGCTACTGAAAAAAAAAGAAGAGACTAAAAGTCATAGACTCCTGTCGCTCCATCCTGGAAGTGAAGTTTGGACTGTTTTGGCCCTGTAGCGCAATTTAATTCCTAATTTGGCCCTCTTAACGTCGAATTCTGATCGGCCCCCATGAGTACGCGTCTTGTACGGGAGGACGGCAAGAATTCTGTGATCTGGGACCGACACCAGACTCTTCTGCCGTGCAGTTGGCGGCAGACCAAGGTATTCATTTGTGCCCATCGGCGAGAGCAAGTTGCTCTGTCCTACGGCAACAACTCCCCCACTCCCCGCCGCGCAAATCCAAGAGGAGAGAGAAAATACATGTAAGAATATTTCTTGGAGGAATTTTAAATATAGAAAATTAGCTCCAAAAAGTATGAAATTTTTGTGGAGACTCCCAGCATAGTGTAATTGCTTGTGTAAAATTTTCAGAATTTTATGAGTTACGATGTTTTCTTTAAAATTCATTTAAGTATACTATTTTGCGGTAATTTTCTAATATAAAAAATGAGGTCCAAACATTATAATTTTTTTATAGGCTCCTTATACAACGTACTTGATTGTATAATTTTTCCATAATTTTATATGTTACAAAATTGTCTCGACAAATTAAGGGTTTAGGTATCGAAAATTAGGATGAAAGGTTTGAAATTAGGGTTTCATGATTTCATGTGACTTGGAATGTGGAAAGTTTAGTACCACATGACTACTCTAGGTAAGAACACTCCCTCCCTGCACATCTATCGCCTGTCAGCTTTGTCCCTCCTTGCCCGATGCTCAGCTTTTATAGCAATTGTTTGATTGAGTAATGACGTGATGGTACCGATGGGTGGTATGGGTGATTACGTCGGTGTTTCCAATTCCACCATAGAAATAGGTTTTTGCGGCATACTTGGTAATTCTCGGCGACTCTGACAAAGGGTGTAGGGTGAGCAAGTGCCAAGTGACCCGTTAGGTACAATATTATCGTCGGCAATGTCAAGCGGCCATTCATCATCTTGAGTTGATCGGGATTATTTGTTCCATTTTCATTGTTCTCTCCCATATTAACCAAATTGTGCTCATTAGCTTCCTTCTTAAATGCATTGTCTTGCAAATGATCATTCTCCCTTGGATTGTTGTTTCCAGGTTTGTAGTGGTTCTTGACAATAGCGTTGACTAGCACCGCAGTATGAGCATGCACCTTGTCCCTCTGAGAATGAACAAATATGGTGACCGGGATCGATAATGTGACAAAACCATATGGGCTACATTTAGGTCTCAAAAATTTGGATTTTAGGTTTGAAATTAGAGTTTCATGAATTCCCACAAAGTAGTCATATGAAATTAGGGTTTGGAAATTAGGGGTTTCTAATGGAGTTAGCGAGTATGCGTGTTCATACATAAAATTAACATTTGAAGCGTTACAAACATTACATGATACATGCGAGGCGTGGGTTTATTGCAATCGAGACACTCTTTGTTAATTTATCAGTTTATTGTGGATGATATTCTTTAATACTGTATTATACTACAGACTAGATAAGCTTGTGCATGAACCAACTGAGGAAAGCATGTAACTAAATGGTGGGCGTGTCATTACGGCGCCTTTTATCGAAGTTGATTGTTACCGATGTGTCGCGTGCTTTAAGTCATGTCTTGCTTTGCGGAATGTCGTCTTTTCGGTCCGAAAAATTTGGAGGAAGATGTTGTCATGTCTTACTTTGCAAAAGTGGTCATGTTACGCTGCAGAGAGAAGTCATGTCCTTGCTTTGCATAGCTATTTTCTTCGGCCCGAAAAGCTAGCGAAGCAGTAGTGTTGTCACGTCTTACTTTGCGAGAGGGTGGTCACGCTCTGCTTAGAGAGAAGTTGTGTGGTCTTGTCGTTGTGAAAACTAAGTATTCTGAAATTGTGTCCAACATTACAGATTTAGGTATCAAAAATTTGGATTTGAGGTTTCCGAAATTAGGGTTTCATGAATTCCCACACAAAGTATTTATAACGGAATTATACAGAGGCATACATGATTGAAAGGAGTACAACAACGTCGTAAAGGCATACATCATGTAATGCAGGATACTACAGTTCATCCATGCGTAGATAATGTTACTAGTTTATTCTCATTCATGATGAATTGCGATGCATAGATAAAGAGCGGACATTACAATCTCATTACAACTGAACTTCTACTTGGCAACAACAAGAAATAGTAGAAGAAAGATCGCAAAACTAGCTAGCTTAACTAATTTTTGAAGCATTTTCTCAACTCTTTCCATCCTTTCATCCGATCTTTTAAGTCTATTATCTTCATTCTGCGTCGATTGGGTTAGAGGTCGAGCCACTTGACGAAATCAAAGAACACCACGAGAGTCATCTTGCAAGATGACAATTTGCATTGCAATATCTCGAACCATTGGATAACCATGCACCTGGCGCCAAAACCGCATGTTGTGCTCAAAAAGAATTGTAGCTTGAAGTGAAAAAAAACAACCATTTGCTTGAATGCAATTCATTCGGGATGAGTAGGCACAAGATTCTAGTAAGATTTGAACACTTCATGAACACTCGGGATGGATTCATTCGGCGTATGCGAGGTGAACACATTCACCGGATCCTCGCAATGAGGGCAAAATTTCTTTGTCATGATGATTCTAATTGTCTTTCACTCAAAAAGTTAGATGAGGCTGAAGACATCCCGTCTAAGACTGGAAGAAAGGAGAAGACGAAATGAAAAGTGAGGTGAATGGCAGCCAAAGCATCCATATATAGCATGCGGCTGAATTGCAATTGGATTGAAGGAAAATCGCGTCCGCGAGGTGGCGGGCCCGAGGAGGAATCGTGTGGCGGTGTTACGTCAGGTCTCGAGAGGTCACATGACATGACGTGAGGTCTAGGGAGGTCTCGAGAGGTCACGGGAGGTCTAGGGAGGTCTCGAGAGGTCACGGGAGGTCTAGGGAGGTCTTGGGAGGTCTAGAGAGGTCACGGGAGGTCTCGAGAGGTCTCGGGAGGTCTCGAGACGTCACAGGAGGTCTCGAGAGGTCTCGAGATGTCACGGGAGGTCTTGGGAGGTCACGGGAGGTCTCGGCAGGTCTAGGGAGGTCACAGGACGTGTCTGGAGGTCTCGGGAGGTCTAGGGAGGTCTCGGGAGATCACGGGAGGTCAAGGGAGGTCACAAGAGGTCCCAGGAGGTCTAGAGAGGTCTCGGGACGTCTTGGGAGGTCTCGGGAGGTCTAAGGAGGTCTCGAGAGGTCTAGGGAGGTCTAGGGTGGTCTCGGGAGGTCTAGGGAGGTCTCGGGAGGTCTAGGGTGGTCTTGAGAGGTCACGAGAGGTCTAGGGAGGTCTAGGGAGGATCTAGGGAGGTCTGAAGAGGTCTCAGAAGGTTTCGGGAGGTCTCAGGAGGTCTAGGAAGGTCTCGGGAGGTCACGGGAGGTCTCAAGAGGTCTCGGGAGGTCTCCGAAGCTCTAGGGATGTCCCGAGAGGTCTCGGGAGGTCTACGGAGTTCTAGGAAGGTCTCGGAGGTCTAGGGAGGTCTTGGGAGGTCTAGGAAGGTCACAGGAGGTCTCCGAAGGTCTAGCGATGTCCCGGGAGGTCTCGGGAGGTCTAGGGAGGTCTCGGGAGTTCTCGAGAGGTCTCGGGAGGTCTAGGGAGGTCTCGGGAGGTCTAGGGAGGTCTCGAGAGTTCTCGGGAGGTTTGCGGAGGTCTCGGGAGGTCTACGGAGGTGGTGTCAGGAGGTACATCGTCCCGTCGCTTGCCTGACAGGCGTGAGTGATCCTCGTGGAAGGTGAACTGTCGAGGGAGCGGCGTACGTCTCAGAAGTCATAGTAGAGGCGTTGCGGGGGAGGTGTTACTGCGGTGATCGCCATGTAGGTGTCCAGTTCAAAGCTGAGTATATTGTTGATCCACTCATGCTCATCCTGCGGGAAGAGTACTTGCTGAGTTAGTCCTTGGTTTTATGCAACGGGAAAGTTGCTATAACTACGTTCACATGTCCCATGTGTTTCTATTTCCCTAAAGGCATGCGTGTACCGTTCTTGGTTCGTTAGCTTGCATGCCATGTAACCCCCTTGTTGGATCAACTGTCATGTTGTTATCATTGCGTTATTTCTCCAAAGTTCTCCAACGTGTATGAATTTTCTAGCACATCGTAATATCACTTACCTTCCTACTTACGACTCGTTACTATCTCAATCGTGCTCAAAAAATTCTTAAGAAATTTAGCGCACTACAACAATATATGATGAACACAAAATGTTATTACGAGTAAGACAAATTTCGTACCCTTGATATTCTACGAAAATAACAAACAGACCAACCAACGTTGTCACCACACTTTTATTTTTAAAAAACTTCATACAATAGATTATTTTTTAAAAAATAAATAGTATTATTTCTGTAATCTTAATAAAAATAGATTTTTATTCAATATTTTCATGTCCCAATTATTATTATTTTTGAATTTTTGTTTTTTTCCTATTTTTTGTTTTTTTTTTTTTTTCACTCTTCCATCAATTTTATGTATGAACATGTACATCGCAACTCTATTAGAAACCCTAATTTCCCAAACCCTAATTCTGTTATGACTACTTTGTGTGGGAGCTATGTGGCATAATCTCGCAAGTTCTGGGGGCTGAGAAAGTAAAATGCAAATTCAGAAAGTTAAGTGGCACAACCTTGCAAGTTACCTACAGTGCAATTTTCTCTAATTTTAAATACGCCATAATATGTATTGCACTTCGCATTCCTGAAGGATACACAACTAAAACTTCTGTCAGCAGAAGATATTGTGCACAGGGAGCTTACTTCCGAAGGTATTGATGTGTAAGTTCCCCGCTAGTGATGGCTGCGAGGAAGCATGATGTGTCGAGAAATTTTTTGAAATAATCTATTTTTATTCCAAAATACGTAAATAATACCGCTTATTTTTTTTACAAAAAAAATCGCGGTCGCCAAGTCTGTTAGGCGATTTGCTCAAGTCGCCGAATCAGCAGGGCGACAATCCTCCAAGTCGCCTCCCATTGGCTTGATTAGATGTAGTCGCCAAACCGACAAAGCGACTAGAGCCTCAGATTACGATGTATATAGCGAGTTTAATAAGTCGCTAGATTGGTGGGCGACTTAGTTCAAGTCGTCCAACCAAGGCTTATCTGCCGCTAAACCTGAAATTATGTAAATCCAATTGGAATAATTGTGTTAAAATAGATATTACATTTTGTAGGTATTGTATTTAGCAAATCGTATAATATGATGTTATTTTTTGTAAAGATAAAAGTGTGGCGACAACGTTGGTTGGTCTGTTTCTTATTTTCGTAGAATATGAAGGGTACGAAATTTGTCAGACTCGCAATAACATTTTGTGATCATGGATATTGTTGTAGTGTTAAATTTCAGAGAATTTTGTGAGGACGATTGAGATAGTAATGAATAGTAAGTAGATAGGTAAGTGATATTACGATGCGTCCGTGAGTCTTCCGAATGAAGTCGTTTGAACGATATTTGTATATTGGCAGATAGTCGATGAAGTACTTTATAAAGCTTATATAGAACCTCAAGG
>CM070560.1:62811951-62868292 GCA_036346405.1 Phyllostachys edulis | reverse complement strand
TTACATACAATTCACTATGACTTCTTCAGAGTACATTCAAAGTACTCATGGTCTTCGCATCTCTGTTTAAATCGGCGAGAGGTGGGTGAACCCGATGAACTCGAGTTCTCTGAAGACTTCTTTGAAGACTTTGCGAATTAGGTCGCGTCCTTCACTCGATTCTTAGTGGGCATATTGGGTGACCTCCTTGAGATGTTGTGTTTCATTTAAGCTCTCTTTTGTTGCTTAGCCACTGTAGCAAGCGTTGTAGACTTGACCATAAGGTCTCTTTTGGTTAATAATATTAATTTATGCTTCATCTTTAGTTTGGTTGTGTGGTTACGATTACACCAATGTTGTATCTCGTGTGAGCTAGCTCATCGATCATGGGACTAGTTCGAGAATACCTGAGGAGGGTCCTAGGGTTGCATACACAGGTCCAGACACATGGCTTCTGGTTTGCATGGTAGAATTTTTGTTTGTAGCTATCGTAGCCTACAGTGACCTAACATATACATCCAATTCACATTCATTAGAGATACAATCACATCCATTTCACGGTACAAATCAATTAATTAACTCAAATGAACTAAAATTAACCATTCATCGAACATACATATATATACACACATTGTTCAATTAATCTTTAAAATTAGCCCTTCATGATGATAAGCGCGTATGTAGCTAGTTTACGTCACGTTCTTCTTCCTCGACCCTTATCTGGTTTTAGAAAGGAGGCAACTCGTCAAATTGATTGTATTCTTCCTCCTCCACTACATTCTCAACTCAGGCAATCCTCCTTTTTCCATTAAGAACTCGTGGCGCTTCTTATTTGTCGAATTAGGTAACATAGAAGACTTGAACAACTTGGTTAGCTAGTCTGAATGGTTCGTCTTTGTATCCAAACGCGTTCGAGGTCCACGGTAGTGGCGTTGTACTTGTTGACCTTCACTTTGTGGGAGATGGACCCAACGGCACGAAATAGGGGATCTTGAAAAGCACGAGTCGAGCTCCCATATCTCCTCTATTTGCCCATAGTAGGAGCTCCTCAGTACCATGGTCTTGAATGCATCTATCTGAGACCATTGTTTTGGTTAGTGCTTTTTATATCCACGAACTGCGTATAGAATGTGTACCCATTTATGTCGTATCCTCGCCATGTTACAAGCTGTAAATGTTGGCCCTTTTGCCAACCATGTCAACATATCACTTGACGAGCTCCTAGCAAGTAGCTCCTTCAACCATTGGTTGAACAAGTCTGCATTGTGTTGTCTCGTGATCCAAACATCCGCCACACGGATTCTATTGCCGGAAGCGCGTCCTTGTCTGGTGGTCGATATCTGAGACACGTCGGTCATGTATTGCAAGAGCCGTGAAATAGGCTTGAGCATACGCATCCATATTTGGAGTGATTGCTTTCCTTCAGATGGTCCGATACCCTCGAGCCTCCCCTCATGGCGAGATCAAGGCACCCTATCGGTTCGACTGAGCCATGTAATCAGCGAGAACTCAATGACCTCTTCGGTTGCATAACCTTGCGATCTTTGCTCTGGCGAGATCGATTCCGTACATATGACTTGAGAATTCCCATGAACCTCTCGAGCGGGTACATGCTACGTTAGGAACACAGGCCCGCACATCTTTATCTCCCTCACAATATGAACAATGAGATGGACCATGATATCAAAAATGGCGGAGAGAAATACATCTCAAGATCACATAGAGTCGTCACCACCTCGTCTTGTAGAGCATCTAGTCGCCGGGATCGATGACCTTCCGAGCAATTGTGTTAAAGAAATAACACTGACCTCATGATTGTCTCTCGGACCTTGATCGGCAAAATACTTCTAATTACAGCAGGGAGCATTTGTGTCATCAACACATGACAATCATGAGACTTCATGCCAATTAACTTCAAATCTTCCATCGAAACAAGTTTCTTCATGTTGGCGAATGCTAAGGACGGAACTTTCACACCATGCAAGCAAGCCGCGATTCGGTTCTCTCGACCTTGGACAGAGTGTAACAAGCGGGGAAAATACGTTCGTCCTTTATCGGTCCTTGTTGGTGCTAACTTGGGTCGATGTCCATATCAACCAAGTCAAGCGTGCGTTGACACCATCCTTTGTTTTGTCACGAATGTTGATGAGAGACCAATCAAAATTTGTCACATACATTCTTCTCTCGTGCATGGCGTCGTCACGATGGCGAACTTCTAGGTGCTCCCAATAAGGTAAGTCCCAAAATATTGATCTCTTCTTCCACATGTTCTTCTTACGGGTCCTCGATTTACATCCTTTCCAAGCACAACATCTAAATCCTTAACCATATCATAGACCTCTTCTCCGCTTAAATGCCTTGGAGTGGCATCCTCCTTCTCTCCGTCAAATTGTTTCTTCATCTGCGGTATGGGTGAGCCCTCGAAGGAACCTCACGATGGCAGCATGTACGGTTTTTGGCGGGTGATTCACCCACACTCTCGGTATCATCTAAGCGGTGAGTCTGGGCTTTGGCCCTTTGTACTCTGGCAAACCAGTTAGCAAGGCGGGATAATCATTTATGGTGCAAAACAACAAGGAGCGTAAAGTGAAGTTCTCTCGTTTATGCGCATCCCATACTGCCCCCTTCAATCCACAGTATTTTTAGATCTTCCATCAATGGTGCTAGGTACACATTAATATCATTACTAGGTTGCTTGACCCTTGGATAAGTATCGACAACAAAATATACTTCGCTTCATACACAACCAAGGAGGAAGGTTGTGAATCTGAGGCGTCATAGGCCAAGTGCTATATCATTTGCTCATGTTATCGAAAGGATTCATTCCATCGTACTCAATCAAACCTTATATTCCTCGGTTCACTTTTGAAGTCTGCAAACCTCCTATCGATGTTTCTCCTTTGGGTGGAATCGTGAGGTGTCTTAACTTTCCATCATTCTTCGCTCTCTCGAGTGCTGTCTGATAGTTTTGCATTCTTTGGGTTATAAAAAACCGCTTCAAGCGGGGAATTACAGAAAGATCTGGCGCCACCTTAGCGGAGGTCCTTTCTTCACCTCGATTCCTCGTCGTCATCGATTGATTCTTCGCTTGTATCGGGATCGTTGCACCGGACATACATGCATGTTTGTATACTCGTTACGGTAGAGGATCTGATCGTTCGGATATGCATGTATTCTTTCTACTTCCATTCCCAATGGACAAAGAACCTTCTTGGCTTTGTAGGTGGTTTTGGGCAACTCGTTTCCCTCAGGAAGCATGTCCGCTAAGAGACCTAACACTCCGTGAAACTCTTGTCGAACCAACGGCTGCTTGCCTTCAATTTCAGCGGTTTAAGCCTGAGATGACAACCTTGAGTATTCCGACTTGCGGCCGGGAACAAAGGTTTCTCCGAGTCCTCCATCAAGCCCCGAAATTGAACATACTCCCTCTCATCACGGTTCCCTACGCATCATGAAGCATTTGATCTAGATTGTCATCGTGCGACCTATCCGAATCGAACCACAATCGACATCATTGGTGACATATCGTTGACTTCTGTATAATATGCATATCGTTGACTTCACGTATAATATGCTCTTCACGTGGTGGTCCAACATGTATAACCCTTTTGAAACCCCTTGAATCAAGTGTGTTTCGATCTGCGCTCGGTTGTTAAACATCTTGATTCTCGCGATCAATGCATTGTGGTACATATATTCCGCCCCTTATTCAACATATCCTCCTCGGCGGCTCTTGTAAGCGAACCGCCATTAATGTACTCTTCACTCACACGGTTCTCGGCGTACATCGGCTTGGTCCATCACACGGTTCGTATTGAAAACCACGAAAATAAATAAAGGGTGACTTGGCGTATTTTAAAGCTTAATTACGCTTTTTCATTTTACATTTTTGGATTTTATTAACACATGTGGGCCCTATTTGTCGGTGACTCATTTTTTATTTCATGATTTTATTTATAAAATCTATGGCGATCCCACATGTCATAGACTCGTTAGTTTATTAACTAAATGATTAAAAACAGTAGGATTTGAAGCTCAAACTAGGCTTAGGGTGACATGCATCGCACTAATTGTCGTGGCTCGGCCCTAAGATGCTTTGGCGAACCGCGATGATCGAGATGTCTGTGGCGGCGCTGAAACTAGCGATTTGGCGTAAGCGCCTGAAACTACTCAAATTAAAGGATGCTTATGCTCGAGTAGCTCACCTCGATCACGAGGTGTCAATGAAGTCGGGGAAAGGTCCAAGGCGGCTGGTCGTCGATCGGTGAATAGAGGCAATGGCGGCAAGCTCCTCGGCGTAGCGACAATAGTGAAATGGACGGTAGGCTCGATGAGGTGGCGATACTCAAGCCGAACGCAGGCGGCGATAGACCTACCGTGGCGCCAAAGATGGAGATCAAGATCTCTGTTGGTAGGGAGCTATATATATGTACCTTTGCAAATGCGTGATGAGTCTGTGAAGATGTCATATCACAGACGGTTCATGTTTGGAACCGTCTGTGAAGTATCCTGAGCAGTTACGACCAAAAACCGTCTATGATATTGGGTAATATCACGAGGCGGTTGTTGGTAAACCGTCTGTGATACTTCTAAACGGTTCAAACATGAACCATCGTGATATGACATCTTCACAGACGGTTTTTAGCGTGGAGAATAACACAGGCGGTGGGTAAACAAAAACCGTCTAAGATTGTGTTTAATACAAACGGTTTCGATGAACAAATGCGTGATCGGCGTCGATATTAGCATTTCTGTAGTAGTGATGCCCATATTGGAATGATGGGACTTCACTACCCACTCTAGTGGGTGAAACATGAATGAATGAATGAATGAATGAATATATTAAATTGTAAAACATTCTCTCAAGGAATCATGGAATAATAATTATGGAGAAAACATGAAATACTGGAATTAATCACAATACATGGTTTTTAACCATTGCATGATCATCAATCAATTTGAACAACTAATAAACAAGACAAGTCATTTGTACTTGCCTTCCGCGTTGCGACGCGTTAGGAGGCAATGAAGTTGCCCCTAAACCCGAAGTCTCTCCGCCTACACAATTAAGTACTCAAAATAAGAACAACATGGTACATGACGCTACTCGCAACGTTCTATAACGCTTTCCCAAAACCCAAGAATTAACTACTTGATCTACTCAAAACAAACAACACACTATCAGGAAACTACACTAGACAGAGCCCTTAAAAACTACCTAACTTTCACTCTGGAAATCGTAAAAATGCATTCTTAGATTTTATGGAAAGATAAAAAATTATCTACAATAACTTAGTTGGCGAGATCCTCTGATTACGCCATTAAATGAACCTAACATACAGTGAAAACCTAAATTCGAGAATCGGTGATAGAATGAATAGCAGCACAAAAATGCTATAACTTTTAATTGGCTGAACGAAAGATTGATTTCTTTATCAATCTAGAAAGCTAATAATATGAACTTCAAAAGTCTAGTTGGACAGATCCTCAGATTTTGCCTTTAACAAAATTTAGCCCATGGCTCAAAACTCTTTCGAGAGCCGACATACGTTACGGACAGCAGCACGATAACAGACATAATTTCTAATTGGCTGAACCAAACTTAGTGTTCTTTATCAATCTTGAAAGATAAGACAAAGGCCTAAAATTTTCATAATGGGGAGAAATTCTGATTCAGAGTTTAACAACATTCAATCTGTTAATTAAAATGACTGCTGTAAACTAATCGGGTTTCGGACAGCAGTAAAGAAATTGATGTAACTCCTAAACTACAACTCTGATTCAGGTTATCTCGATTCTATGGAAACCTGACGAAAAACCCCACAACTCTCTAGCAGATCACAAACTCTAATTCGGTCTTGAACTACATGAAAATTGGCGTACAACAGATAGCAGAAATCTGCTTCTAATCACGATCATAGCGACGAATCAATAAGCGACATCTACCACGAGCGAATTGAACTAAAAGCGGTGAGGAAGTGAATTGATATCCTAGAAGACACGTGCCCGCTGAGATCCCGCGAGGTGCTCCTCTCCTCTTCTTCTCCTCTCTTCCTTCCCGCATTCTTCTTCCCACGACCGGCCACAAACAGCAGGGGAAGATGGCGTAGGGAGAAGAGGCAGCAGTGGTGGAAGCAGCAGCACGGCATCTTGTAAGCGCCTGGCTACTTTAGCAAAGGGTGGCTAGGGTTTTGTCCCTCTTCCCTTGCCTTCTAATGGGCCTTGACCCACTCATGAACCTGACGAACTAAAAGCGACGAGGCAGAGATCCACAGATGGCCAAGAGCGGTGATGCCCTTCTTTGGAAAAAGCCGTGAGCCAATTGGCGAAGCGAAGGCGGCGATGATGGTGGTAGCGGAAGGAAGGTGAAGCCGATCAAGCTCCTAGAGGCGTTGTGAGTCAAAGCGTAGAGGGCCAAAACCAACGAGCTCCGTGTGGGCATCTGAACACAACAAGAGTCGAGTCGAGAATGACCCGACAACCAAGATCGATGTCTGTCCGTGAGAAAGGCGCATGGTAAGGCGAGGAACATGAGAACCTTGAAGGAACATGAAAAAGATGAGTTGCGAAGAGGTCCTCGACCCGAGACGAAAGAGAGGTACCATTAGCGAAGAACATTGACGGGGAGAATCAAGAGGTGTAATGAAGGATAGAGTGGAAGAATCGAAGTCATGTGAAAAGATGCTCCGGAATCAAGAATCCACGGGAGGTGCATTTTGTGGAGGTGGTGGTTTAAAATGCTGAAGAGTCGATGGCGAGAATCGGCGAGAACACAAGAGGAGAACTGAAGCGGCAAGCAAGCGTCGAAATCGGCTATCTCCTACTCGATGAGAAAGCTGCTGAAGGTCGATCTGACGTCGATGTAAGCTGCGAAACACATCGAGGAGAACACAAGCGGCAAGCAAGCGTCGAAGTTTGGCTATCTCACGCTCGGTGAGAGAAATTCTTGAAGAAGTCGATCAGAGCGTCGATATAGAAGCACCGATGCGGTGCTAGTAGAAGAACGGCGTGAAAGATGCCGCTTCTTATTATAACCTGGGACTCAATGTGGCCGACCTTGTTGCGATAGGAGTAGTGAGGACGGTCACCGCCAGGATAGAATGGCCACCACCACATGGCGGCCGTGGAGGAAGCGATGTCTTTGGCGTGGAGTAGTCGGTGTAGCGGTGAGCAGCGGCGAGCACGGAGGAGTGGCATCGAACCGGCATCACTCGAACGAGCGAAAGCCATCGGTGGCGGCGGGCAGGCGGCGCGGCGACCAATGCAACGAAGTCTAACAAGCGGCGTTGGATGGCGCGCGGTTAGATCGACGTTTTTTTCTTCTTTCCCACCTTACTCACGGTAGAGTGCGCGGCCCAAATGAAGCGGCGTGCGAGGGAACTAGGGTTCCCTGCTGCGGCAACGGCAGCGGCGGTCGATGGCGGCGGCAGTAGCGGTATCTCGGCGGCGGCGGCGAACCCGATGGCGACAACGGCGGCGTCGGGCGGCGGCGGCGATAAGCTGGCTCGGTCGTGAGAGAGAAAACTCCGGCGACAACGCGCCTGCGAAGAAAGGCTCAACGGCGGCGGCAGGCGGCGCTTGATCGGTGGTGGCGGCGGTGGCTTAGCGGCGATTAGCGGTGACTGGCGGCGAACCCGAGCAGTGGCTCGGTGAGTTAGAAGCGGTGGCGGCTTAGCGGCGATCGGCAGCCGACGGCGATGGCGGCAACCTAGAGACGACACAGAACCGGTTGTGGCGTCGAAGCGACAGCTGCGAAAAAGGCGGTGGATCGGGCGGAAGCGGCGGCGGCCTTGATGGCGGCAAAGACGGCGGCGACGCCAAAAGCGGGCGACAAGGCGGCGGTGGTGGAGGCGGCGCCAAAGCAAAAGCGCGCCGGTCGGTCCGGATAACAAGCGGCGAAGTCGGGGCGGTGGGAAGGACAAACCCGGTGACTCGGCGAAAATAAACCCTAGGTTTGCTCACGATACCATGTTATGAATAGCGCTTGTATTCAATATGTGGCCAATGGACCAATATATATATATACAAAGTACATGTGGTGAATATGCAAATAACCCCTCATAACAATGGGGAATAACACACTATACATATATCTCTAACAGTTCACCCGATCGTCGCCAACAACATCGGCAAGCAGAACAGATCAGAGCACGGCAACTAGGAGGCATCACGCACGAGTACGGTGTCTTCAGTCGTCGGTTCAATCCAACGCAGGCCATCCTCAGTAATTCGAAAAGAAATCACTACAATCATTCACCCTCTCTCTGATTGTGGTATTCGATCCTACACATACGATTATAAAAGTATCGATGAACAAGTGAAAGAGTGATCACCTTGATGGGCAGCAGCAGGCAAGGGTGCCTTTGATCCTTTTCTAATGCCTCTCATAGATTACATTACGCTACTCCCTACCGTGCAGTCCCGGAAATCTATATATGCTAGCCAGCAAGTCATTACAGGGTATACAGCATGATAACAAGAACCGATTCTGAAGCCCTGTTTCAAAAAAAGAACCGATTCTGAAGCTTTGCTTGAATACTTGGGTCGTTGGATTCCTCTGCTTCCTTCCCTCTTTCAGTTGCTCTGGATTTTCCGCTCGATTGCCTTCTTGCGAGAACAGAACAACATACACAATACACTTTCCTCTCATCACACCCGAGAGATCGGCGAGACCCATCACGGTTCACAAGACATGCCCGGGTCGCTGCTTCTCCCGTGGTGAGCGCCGTGGCCGGCAAGGCGGGAGACGCGCTCGTTGAGAGCGTCACTCGCATGTGGGGCGTCGACGACGACCGCGGCAAGCTGGAGCGCCACCTGCTGGCCGTCCAGTGCAAGCTGTTCGACGCCGAGGAGAAGAGCGAGACCAATCCCGCCATCAAGCGGTGGATGAAGGACCTCAGGGCCGTCGCCTACGAGGCCGACGACGTCCTCGACGACTTCCAGTACGAGGCGCTGCGCCGCGAGGCCAGATCGGCGAGTCCACAACCCGCAAGGTACTCAGCTACTTCACCCGCCACAGCCCGCTTCTGTTCCGCTTCACTGTGAACAGGAATCTGAACAATGTCCTCAAGAAGATCAATGATCTGGTCCTGGAGATGAACATGTTTGGCCTGGTAGAGCATGCCGAGGCACCGCAAGTTCGTTATCGGCAGACGCACTCAGCCCTGGACGAGTCAGATATCTTTGGCAGAGACGACGACAAGGAAGTTATGGTGAACCTGTTGCTCAACCAGCAAGATCAGCAGAAGCCGCACGTGCTCCCCATCATTGGGCTGGGGGGTTTGGGCAAGACGACACTAGCGAAGATGGTGTACAATGACCACAGGGTCCAGAACCACTTCCAGCTGAAGATGTGGCACTGTGTGTCAGACAACTTCGATGCTTGCCATGTTGTGAGATCCATCATTGAGTTGGTCACCAAGAAAACATGCGACTTGCGGGACACCATCGAGCTGTTGCGAGGGCGACTTGAGGAAGCCATTGGCCGGAGAAGGTATCTACTCATTCTCGACGATGTATGGAATGAAGAGCAACAAAAGTGGGAGGAAGACCAGGAAGCTTTATAATTGTCACAAGTCGAAGCCAGCGAGTAGCATGTCTGAGTGAAGATGATTCATGGGAATTGTTCTCAAAGAAAGCATTTAGTAAGGGTGTAGAGGAGCAGGCAGAGTTGGTCCCCATCGGCAGACGCATTGTCAAGAAATGCAGGGGGCTGCCTCTTGCTCTGAAGACGATGGGTGGTTTGATGAGCTCAAAACAAGCAGCGCAGGAATGGGAGTCCATCGAACAAAGCAGCATCAGAGGCAAAGATGAGATCATGTCCATACTAAAATTGAGCTACAGAGACTTATCATCTGAAATGAAGCAATGTTTTGCCTTCTGTGCAATTTTCCCTAAGGACTATGAGATGGACAAGGACGAGTTGATCCAACTATGGATGGCAAATGGTTTTATTCAAGAAGAGGGAACAATGGATTTGGCTCAGAAAGGAGAATCCATTTTCCATAATTTGGTTTGGAGATCCTTCCTCCAAGATGTGAAAGCGAAGACATATCGTTTCATTGGCACAAGATATGAGTCAATTGGTTGTAAAATGCATGATTTAATGCATGACCTAGCGAAAGATGTCACAGACGAATGTGCAACTATAGAAGAGTTGATTCAACAGAAAGCATCTATAAAGATGTCCGTCACATGCGGATGTCAATTGCTGAATCGGAACAAATCAATGGTGTGTTGAAAGGCAGGCCATCTCTCCGGACTTTGTTAGGGCGAGTACCACTACCATCACACAAATATCTTAAGGAGTTAAGACTGGTATCAATAAGAGTGTTGCGATGTTACAGTACTCCTTCTATTATCAATAGCCAGGTCGTAAATGTAAAACATTTACGGTATCTTGATCTTTCTGGGGCTCTTATTGTTAGATTGCCAAATTCGATATGTATGTTGTATAACTTGCATTCGTTGAGGCTCAATGGTTGCAGGAATCTAAAATATTTACCGGAAGATATGAGAACTATGAGGAAGCTCATCCACCTTTATCTTTTTGGATGTGTTAGTTTGCAACGGATGCCACCAAATATTAGTCTATTGAACAATCTTCGCACACTAACAACATTTATTCTGGACACTGAAGATGGTCGTGGAATCAAGGAGCTCAAAGACCTGCGACACCTTGCAAACAGGTTGGAGTTGTACAATTTGAGAAAAATAAAGAGTGTGCAAAGTGCAAAAAGCCAATCTCCACCAGAAGCAAAATCTAAGTGAACTGTGCTTGTATTGGGGCCGCAAAAGAAATGACATGGCTGAAGATGAGGCCTGTAATGAGGAAGCAGTGTTGGAGTCCCTTGCACCTCATAGTAAGCTCCAAAGTTTGGAGGTACATGGATATGGTGGCCTAGAAATATCACGATGGATGAGAGACCCTCAAATGCTCAGGTGCTTAAGAGAACTCATAATTTCCAACTGCCCAAGATGTAAGGATCTACCTGTAGCATGGTTGTCAGTCTCTCTTGAGTATTTGTCCTTACACAACATGGGTAGCCTAACCACTTTATGTAAGAGCATTGAGGTGGAAACTGAGGGATACAACAATACCCCTCCGCAAGTTTTCCGGAAGTTAAAGAAGATGATCTTAATTGGGTTACCGAACTTGGAGAGATGGACAGAAAACGGTGCAGGAGAGCCTAGTTGTGGCTTGTTAGTGTTTCCCCAGCTCGAAAAGTTAGAGATGATCAGTTGCCCAAAACTTGCGAGTGTTCCAGGTAGCCCAGTTCTGAATTACCTGAAAATAAGGAAACTGGATAGCCTAACCACTTTATGTAAGAGCATTGAGGTGGAAACTGAGGGATACAACAATACCCCTCCGCAAGTTTTCCTGAAGTTAAAGGAGATGGTCTTAGTTGGGTTACCGAACTTGGAGAGATGGGTAGAAAACAGTGCAGGAGAGCCTAGTAGTGGTTTGTTAGTGTTTCCCCAGCTCGTAAAGTTAAAGATGGTCAGTTCCAGGTAGCTCGGTTCTCAATTACCTGAAAATAAGGGAATGCTGCAGTCTTGCAGTCAGCTCACTCGCACATCTAACAACGTTGTCTAAGCTGGATTACCGTGTAGAAGGTATTGCTTCTATGATGATGCCTCCGGAGGACCAGCAAAACCAAAGCCAAAGAGCTCTAGAAAACCTTCGGGAATTGAGTCTATATGGTCCCAACTGCTTCGTAACAGCACCCAGTCTGTCCAAATCGCACCTTGGGCTTTGGGAATTCTTCGCCTTTGTGGAAGATTTGCAGATTTCTGGATGCGACGAACTTGTCCGCTGGCCAGTGGAGGAGCTCCGATGCTTGGTTCGCCTACGCTCTCTGAGTATTTCGCGCTGTGCCAACTTGGAGGAAGGGTTCATCATCCGAAGAAACCCTTTCGCTGTTAGAAATTCTATCCGTGGGCGTATACTTTCACGGAAGATGAAAGATGAACACACGGCAAGAACACGGAAAGTTTTGCGAGACCGCTAACTGCTTGGTCTCTTTTCACTTTTGTTCTCTGTTATTCACTCCACTCTAAAACAACACAACTGCAGCGATATATAAAGCACACATGCAAGCAACACTTGGGCTAACAGCCCACTACTCATGCCACATTCACGCACACACTAACTCACACACTAACAGCACGCACGCACACACGCACTAACTCACTACTAACGCCAAGACATCAAGGCATGCAGTCATGCACTAACCACTACTAACGCCAAGACATCAAGACATGCAGCCACGCACTAACCGTTACTTGATTATTACTAACATTCTCTCTCTAATCAAGATGGCTTCACAGCAGCGTTGGTTCATCGTCGATATCCGCCTCCATGAGATGCGCTTGTTCCTTCCTCTTACAACATTCGAAGAAAAATGCCCATAGTCGTTCTGTTGTAGCATCTTACTTTGGCCTTGTCGAATTTGCGATTCTTGCGGGGCCGGAGCCGCCTTCCTTGTTCTTGGCCTGGACTCCCATTGGGCATGGGTGAGCAGCGGATGCTCACCTTCCTCCTCACTAACCATGTGGCGCTCCTCGAGCGCCTTTAGCCCGAACATTTCTTGACCGACATCACATCCAAATCCTCGAGGTTCTCGAGAGTGCAAACGATCGGCAGAAACTTTGGTGTCAAGACCCGAAGCACCTTATCCACCACACAAGAGTCTTCAACCCTCTCTCCCAGCGTTCGCATCTTGCTGAGAGCGAGGGTGACCCTCATGGCAAATTCATCGATTGACTCACCTTTGCGCATATGAAGGTTGTCAAATTCTTTCTTGGCGGTTTGGAGCTTAGCCTCAATCACGCTCAACTCCAGCGTACATGGACTTGAGAGTCGTCCATGCCTCCTTCGTCGTCCTTTTGCCGTTGAGAGCAAGAAGGGTCTCCTCACTCACACCATGGTAGATGGCCGCAAGTGCCTTCTTGTCTTGGCGCCTCTCGGCGCCGTCTTCTTCAACGGCATCCCATACTCCTTGCGCCTCCATGTACACTTGCATCTTCATTGACCATGCGGCATAGTTGCTACTAGTCGGCATAAGTGCTTGGGCGTGGCGCTTTCTCCTTCACGACTCGCGCCAGCGGTCTCATGAGCCATCTGCTCGTTGCCGCTAGCCACATGCATCTTGCCATACCTCTCTCTAGGCCACCGCGACACGCCTCGACGTCAACGGAGATAACGACCTCGTCATCCTCGCCATCACAACACCGGCTCTGATACCAATTGTTGGGAATTCTACCCGTGGACGCATACTTTCACGGAAGATGGAAGATGAACACACGGCAAGAACACGGAAAGTTTTGCGAGACCGCAACTGCTAGGTCTCTTTTCACTTTTGTTCTCTGTTATTCACTCCACTCTGAAACAACACAACTGCAGCGATATATAAAAGCACACATGCAAGCAACACTTGGGCTAACAGCCCACTACTCATGCCACATTCACGCACACACTAACTCACACACTAACAGCACGCACGCACACACGCACTAACTCACTACTAACGCCAAGACATCAAGGCATGCAGCCATACACTAATCACTACTAACGCCAAGACATCAAGACATGCAGCCACGCACTAACACGTTACTTGATTATTACTAACATTCGCTGCCCCAGCTGGAGGTTATATATTAATGAGTGTGGCAGTTTACTGGAGATCGATGTTGCCCGCATCCCTTGAGTTATTGCGGATTCACAACGGCCGTAGCTTGGTGGCACTGCCTTCAAACCTTGGAAATCTGGCAAAGCTGAGGGCGCTCCGGCTGTGGTCCTGCGGTGGCCTGAAAGCGTTGCCCGATGGGATGGACGACGGTCTCGCTTCCCTTGAGGAATTGGAGGTTCGCGGATGTCCAGGGATAGAGAATTTCCGCAGGGTTTCCTCCAGCGGATCCGAACCCTCAATTCCTTACTAATAGTTGGCTGCCCCGACTTGCAAAGACATTGCAGGCAAGGTGGGGAGTATTTCCACTTGGTCTCCTCCATACCAAGGAGATTCATTCCAGCAGCAGAATCCAACGCAAAGAGGTTCTTCCTGAAGAGGCTCCTCCCCTCCTGCTGACTCTCAACTGATCAAGGTGCGTATCCTATGTCTATATATTCTCCTCCTCTTCCATTATCTCCTTGCATTGCTAATCCAGATTCCAGCATCGTCTCAACTAAATGCATCTTCTCTCCCTTCTTTTTCGCTGTGTTACTTAGATTCTGCGATTTCAAGTTGGGTTCGAATGTTTGATGGCTCCTTTTATATGACAAGGCGAATTCAAGACGTACCGGTCAAGCTGGAGCTTAACTCACCCATCAACCTAAACAACATGTGTTTAACATGCGGTAGAGGTAAACTTCGATCCAGTGCCATCTATTACTTATACCCTTGTAAATTGTAATTGCTGTTGTGGTTAGCCACGCAAATGCATTTCGTGGAGCTCTTGTCACTTATACCCTTGTAAATGCATTTCGTGTGCTGTACTGCAGTATACTTATTGTTTGTCTGTCCTTGTGCAGCACTGTAGGATGAGTGTTGCATATGGTCTTTTCTCATCAGGGCTTGTGGAGCTTGTCACTTGTAGATTGCTGTTGTGGTTAGGTTGCTTTGGCCTCTCTTTCCAGCACCACTGCTATATGTTTTCTTGTGGTGTGCATTACTGCAGTGTACTTATTGTTTGTCTGCCCTTGTGCAGCACTGTAGGATGAGTGTTGCATATGGTCTTTTCTCATCAGGGCTTGAGCGGATATGCCATCTCCATTGCTCACGGCAACATTAAAAGCTGAAAAGGCACAAAATTGAGCTCACCGATGACTATAAACAATGAACAAAAGGCAACTACTTCTGCTCAACTGCATCAGTATATTCGGAAAAAAAACCTTCATGTGTCCAAAAGCTCCTATATGCATCTAAATTTCCCTATCGATCCTGAATAAACCATAAACTGCATTAAAATTCATGCCATTGTTTTTCTTAATAAATAACGTTAGTACCATAAGAATGGAGCCGGTAAAACTAGAAATGACAAGCATGATAGACGAAAACAAAAGACATTGGGCCATTAGAGTACAAGCAGAAAGTAACACCAAACTTATGAACCCATAGAATCAATTAATCATTTCCTTTTGGCTGCATGATCCATCCATTTTGCCAACTAGTTAACTATATTTACGTAGCCTGTCTGCAATTAATTCCAGGTGATTGCTTTGGAATTGCCGGTACATTTGGAGTCTTTTGAGTAGTATATTTCATGTAACCTTTGTCAAAATATCCATACCTCTGATCTTTTCAGCCTTTGTAACGAACATACCCTTGTTTCTTGAAGATGGACCACGTGAGGAGAATTGCTGGAATAGGCAAGGCTAAGGTCCCATCTGCAGTTCAGAAAGATAAAGATCAGGGCATAGTTTTCTTCAGGGAGCTGTACAAGCGTGAGAATGATAGGGATGTGAACCTCCTGGAACCAATGTACTCTGTTGACTTTGACAATATCCAAGGTGAGATCTTTGGCCCCTGCAGACCTTTTCCTATGAATGAGGGAGTTCCTATGAATGTTGTCAGGAATGTATGGTACAACTAGTTTAATTTCAACCATCCATTTTGTTTGATCAAACGGTTGATATTCTAATTACCTCATAGGAGGTAAATAGGTTACCTATTGCCATTTAAAGGCTACTATTGTCAATTACTACATTGGAGATAGGAAACAAATCACATTCGGGCATCTGTCATTAAATGCATGGCTGCGAATAAGGTAAATATTTAGTAACAATAATATCACTTGCTATATTATACTGTGCACAGTTATTTTGTAATTCAATTTCGTGAGATACTTGTACCTTCCTACTTGGTTTGGAATAGAGGCATAATCGCACTTTCGGACGTATGATGGAAAGCTTCCCATCGTGCGCTCCGACGCAAACATATTGGCACAATGTTTGCAACAAAAAATTTCATACGTGCAATAAAGCGATCGGGTCTCTTTATTGGTGCAGGAACTAAGCGAAGTGAGAGGCGGGGGTAGGGAAAAGATCCGAGTCGATCGTAGGGAGAAGCAAAACAATCGAATTTGACCAACATCAAAAAATACAACATTTAAAACTTATTTATGAAATATTTTGATTTCACAAACACAACATGGCCATGTACTAGGCGCAACATTTTTTCCAATGGTCGTAATATTTTTTCAACGATCGCAACAAAAGGAACCGGAGGATGCAATATATCAAAACAAAAAGGAGGAAACTTCGGAGAGCGTGTGCAACATTTTTTTAACGATCATAATATTTTTTTCAACGATCTCAACATTTTTTCCCAACTAATGCACGCAACAAATCTACAACCTTGCAAATTTCACAACACAACACACAAAAACAAATGAGTGGCAACAAAATCCGCTCTAGCTACAACAACTCATCGCAACAATTAAAGGATGCAACAAACATTGCAACAAATTTTTAAAAAATCATGCAACACTTGAATGAACTTCGTGCAACAAATCAAGTGAACACTTGCAACATTTTGAAAAAAGCATTTGGCGGCAATGAGAGGATCTTCTCAATGTCCATGAAGGTGGAGAAGAGGTCGATCCTCGGAGCCGATCTCATCGAAGCCAGCGGAGCCGTCGCCGTCACATTGCCGCCAAAGGTCAAGGTTGTCTAGGAGGCAAAAGCGACCTCGGATCTAAGCGAAGAATAGTGCGCCAATATCGATCGTCGTGGCGGGCGGCGGTGGGAAGGACCGGCCCAGCGGATCGGTGGATTTTAGCTGCTTTGCATAAGCGGCTCTGCTCCCGCCTCGCATGCGCTGCGTGTTCGGATCGGGATTGCGGAGCGGTGGCGGATAGGCATCTTTGCTACTGCTTCTTCTTCTTTGTGTTTTGTGTAGCTTTTGTGTTTGGTTTGGTTTTTAAGAGGTGGGGATGGGTGTGGAGTGGGATCTGAGGCGGGAGGCGAGGAAGGATGGGTAGCATCCGAGTGCCACAGGGACAAGTGAAGCGTCCGATTTTTTCTTTGCCTCATACGTCGTGTATTATCATTTTTCTTTGGAATATAATGAAACATTGTATCTTGTCACTAAAATTCCAAATCGATATTAAAGTTTTGATATTCTCATTTCTGTTTGTTTTATAACTTCAATTTATAATGGCATTTTACATGTCAAATTGAAATAACAAGTCAAAATATATTGTTTTACTTCATGGAGGTTGATCTCAACTAATTCATGTTTAAAGAACACCAAATACTCACTGCAGTGTTTGTGTTCCTATCCTTTATAGTGTTTGTGTTCATGGAGCTCTCATGAATAACCATATGTAATTTTGATTCAAACTCACTGCGGTGTTTGTGTTCCTATCAACTGTAATAGGTGGTCATTGTAACATCCCAAATACCTAAGCAGTGTTTGTTTCAAATGTAATTAAATGTGTAGAAATTAAAACTTTTTCTCACACCTTAAAACTCCTAAACTCACATGTAATTCTTGTCCAAGAGTTGTGTTATCCAAAAACACAAAGTTCTTGTTGACCAAAAGTCAAACTCATTTTCTATTTGTCACAACTCATGTGCTAAACCTTTGGAAATAATCTTCCTTGGTCCTAGAGTTGATGTGGGACCTCTCTGAAACATATCATGAGTTTTCAAACTTGTTTGATAATTTTTGGAGGTAAAACAATTCCTTGAACAGCCTTAATGAATTTCCTGAGAAAAATGCATTCATAAAAACCTCTGAAAATTTTATGTAAGGTTAATCCTAATGTCAGCAAGCTCCAGTTAAAATTTCATGAAAATTAGAGTTCAATTGCTAGCTCAAATAATTCTGCAAAGGCTCGGTTGTTAAAAATTTGAAATTCAAACTTGCACTGTTCCTTGGGTGAGCCATTTTCCAAACAGGTCAAGCCCAACCACATCCTCAGCTCGGCCAGACCTCCTTTCCACCTTGTGGAGATCGCAACTGTTGGATTCAAAACCAACGACCACGACCTCCTCCTCTCAACCAACTCATCAGACCTCCCTTTGCACTCACTTGAGGTCGTAGCCGTTGGATTCAATCCAAAGGCCACGACCTCCTCTGCAAACCATCACAGCGAGGTCCTCCCACCCCATCGAGGTCTTGTGCCGTTGGATCAAAGATCCATGGCCAGGACCTCCCCTCGCGGTTAAACCTCTCTGACCTCCCACCCATGTGAGGTCGTAGCCCTTAGATCTAAATCTAAAGGCCATGACCTCCTGTGCGCTATGCGCAAGCTCAGGACCTCCCCTTTGGTTGTGTGCCCTTGGATTTAAATCCTAAGGCCATGACCTTCCCCCTCACTTATCTGAGTCACGTGCGGTTAAGTCCTCCCAGGAGGTCCGCACCGTTGGATTTAGATCCAACGCTTTGGACCTCCTGTCCCCTTTTCCACTTGCGCATCCGCGCAATCAAATCGGAGGGCCACGACCTCTCCATCCAAATCGGAGGGCTGTGACCTCCTCTAGTCACTTAAAACTTACTGTTTCAAACTCAAAACACATCCGAGGGCCATGACCTCCACAGCATCTTAATCCAGCGGTGGAGAGCTTCGCCCTGTTCTTCTCCTAGCTTGGGCGCACGTGCGAGCCATGGCGATGAAACAAGGTCGGCGCCTTGTCTTGTCCAGCACTCTGAGCACGCAAGCATTAAATGCGTGTGATCTTTCCGCCCCTAGGCCATGCCACATGTCCTAACCTACCTGTCCTTTCCATCTTGTCCAAGCCATGGACCTCCGTGGACCTCCCATGGGCTAAGCTCACCATGAGCTTAACCCGTGGTCCAGACCTCTTTGCCCTAGGTATAAAACCTCCCCCTGTTGCCTTGGCTTCCTTTACACACCATTGTTGCCTTGCTTGCACCTCTATGCTTGCAGCTCAAAACCACCAAAGCTCTCCTTGGCGCCATTGTTGGAGCACCTTAGAGCTCCTCGGTGGATAAGGGTCCTGAGTTTTTCCTCTCTTTCTTTGTGCTTCAATTTGTGCCATTCACCTCTGTGACCAAGTCCTAACTTGTTTAGTTTTGGGCATTTGAGAGTGGCCAAAGTGGAGCTTGGAGTTGGAGTTGGCCGTGGAGCTCTTTGCCTTCCCAGCTCGGTCCTCACCTTCCTCGACCTCCTCGGCACCTCTGGACCTCCGGGTAACCTCCTGTTAGTCCTTAGAGTGGGCACTGCATGTATGAAGTTGCGGAGCTTTAATTTTTAGTCGGCTCTTGGCGTGTGCTTTTGCACCGCCTATCTCGGCTCGTCGGCGTTTTAGGCCATGCATGGTGAGAAATGGGTCCATTGGGTGCGCATGGCTATTGCGGACCCAATGGTACCATGGATGTCGCCGGCCAGTGCGCATCGCCCGAGGTCTGCATCGCCGGTGAGACCACCTCTTTGCGCTCGGGTTTTTGTCGGACAAAACGGCCATTGTGTTGTCATTTTTAGGACAAAGATACTCGCTTTTAATGCCTCAATCATTGCTAATCATGGGGTTAGCCTTAAATGCCTTTAACCTGTCCTTTGTCGCGCATTTAAGACCTTCGCTGGACCTCCTTGTGTCTCGCGCACCTTAACTCCTTGTCGTGGCGTCTTGCGTCTTGGCGCCTGCCAGCGCAATAGCCTTGGATCTGGGCGAGTCAAGACCTCCTCAGGAGATCTTGAACGTCCGGACCTCCCCATTCACGTCTTAGCCGTCGGACCTCCCTGGAGGTCGGCCGATAAGACCTCCGCGTAGGACCTCCTCGAGGTCATCTCGGCCGTTATGACCTCCCCGGGTAGATCTTGACCGTTAGGGTCCTCCCCCGGACAATCTAGACCATTAAGGTCCTCCCTTGGAAAATCTGGACCGTCCAGGACCTCCCACGTGAGGTCCTGACGATGTAGATCTTCCTTGGGGAGATCTTGATAGTTTGGATCTTCCTTTGGAAGATCTCAACCGTTGAGGACCTCCCTCGCTTAATCTGAGCCATCCCGGTCCTCCCCCTTTCGTTGTGGTCCGTTGGATATAGCATCAACGGCCACGACCTCCCCTCTGCTCGCGCATGCGCGTTGCTGGGAGGACATGGACCGTTGGATCCAAGATCCACGGCCCATGTCCTCTGGACCTTCGCGAGCGCACGTGCGCGTTGTTCTCTGGGAGGTCTTGAGCCGTTAGATCCAGGATCTATGGCTCATGTCCTCCCAGTTCTTTGGTTTTAGGATTTCGAGAGAACACTTATTTGTGAGTGAAAAAGGTATGAACTTTAAAAATGCATAACTAATTCATTTTAAATCCAAATTAGGTGATTCAAATTTCTGCAGCTCTGGCTTGACCTGGCTCCAATCTAAAAATGGTTATGAGCCCAGTGCAGCTCCAGAACATGGTTTTGCAAATAGATTTCAAAACTAGCTTTAAATGTTTCATTAAAAATTCATTTAACTTGTAAAATGCATAAGTATTGCTCTGTAGGTTATTTTGAGTGAATCCAACTTTGTTGGCTTCCCCTGTTAATGCTCTAAATGTTAGAATAGGATTTAGGCATGTCCCTGTTTTCAAAAAGCTTTCTTGTGCATTTTAATTTTGTTCAAGTTCTTGTCTTTGAAAATCATAAAACATGCATAACAGCTCCAAATGAGGTGAACTCAATTGGGTTATTCATCTCATGAGGTGCTTGTTTTACTGTAAAAATCCCAGCTGCACCACCTTTCTAGAAAATGTTGCCAAATAATTAAATTAGTGAATAGTAGCAGTTTGGTATTTTTAGGGTTGAGCAGAATTGTTTTGCTCATATCTTTTGCATTGAGAATCCAAATCAATTGGTTCTTGTTGCTAAATTTCCTAAAATCATCCTCTTGCTGCTGTAGAAATTTCAGAGCATTTGGAATTTGTTTGCTGTGCTGTCTTTGGGGTTTTAAATGCGTTCTTATCGATTCTTTTCGCTTTTAGTTGGTGCCGACGAGTGCTTGAACCCGTGAGTGATCCTCAACAATATATTGAGCAAAACCAGCAAGGCAAGCAGTTTGATCATATCCCATTAATGTCCCATTACTTTAAAGTTTATTACTTTGTTTCACTTATATGTATGCATTGCTACTTTGTGTTAAATTATCGATTAGTTGAGCCTATAGATGCATCTCCTGTAGGTAAAATATTCATTCTCTACTACTAAGCCTAGGATTATCTTGCTGTGATATAGGGTTCAATGGATGGACTCTTATCACTTAGTAGTTCGTTGATAATGCTTAGAAATGCTTAGATAACGGTAGAAATGGGTGGTTGTCGATATTATGTCGATGACCTTGATCACACTAAAATTATTATTCCATTATGTCCCTCTTGTGCTTTGTTACTTTGTAAACCAACAAAATAAAAATGAAAACAAAATGTTTGTTATTGACTTGGGCACAATGGATGTTGGTGTGATATGTTGGGTGTGAATGGAATGGTGCCCGGTCCCCAAGGACCGAGTTACTTGTGTCACTAAGCCAAGCGCTTAAGCGTGCTAACCACACGAGGGGATATGGGACCCTCTTGGCTAAGTACTTTGGGAGGTGTTAATTGGGGGTCGCAGGTGAGTAAAAGCTGTTTTATAAGGAAAGAGCACCCATGATTCTTTCTTGGTGGCAGTGTCTCCTACCTTAGGTTGTCGCGACTCTTAATTAGCATCGCTCATTGGAAATGCCTCGTAGGACTTAGCCGTGCCAACCGGCATACCAAAGGAAGTGTGCTAAATAGCTTGGCGAAAAGGCGGTCTGGCGTGTGGGTACATTGGTACACCCCTGCAGGGTTAAAACTATTCGAATAGCCTCGTCCTAGGTTATGGACATGCTTGGTAAGGTCGTGCAAGAACTAGACTACAACATTTAATTAAAACTTGATGGGTTGGTATGAATGGATGTTCATACTATTGTGGTGGCTATTGGGTTAGTCACTTCCAGGATTGTTGTTGTCATCTACCATTTGTTACTATTGTTACTTGTCTCGTTGTTTCTTGCAAATGAAAAATGAATTGCAAAATTGCTTTGGAACCTATTTAAATATTGCAAATGAAAACTTGCTTTATGCTAAAATAAGTCCAAAGCCTCATCCACTCAAATAAAGCTTGCATGTAGTTAAACTATAGTTACGTTATACTACGTTAGTCTTGCGAGTATATTTTTGTACTCATTTGCTTTGCTTAATAACTTTGTTGCGAGGAGGTAGGGTCCAAAGGGCTTTACTTTTGTGAGATGTCGCGGTGGTTGGGAATCGAGCTAGGCGACTTGGTTGGTTGCCTTGTGGGCTAAAGGCAAACCTTGTGGCTCTCTTTTGTTTATCGCCATCTTATGGCATTTGCTTATTTGTATTACTTTTATTAGTTGTATTTGGCGGTCGGCTCCTTTTGTAATAACTCTATATATTGTATGTCTTTTATCCTAGTTCGTGCTTTGGTTCTATGTTTTGAATGGAATTGATGCATGATTTTGTAAAAGGGTATGTATCTTTGCATTCAGAAGTATACATATCTCGAAACACGGATTATTATGTTTGTGATGCTAGGGTCAATGGATGACTAAGTATTACAAGCCTAATAAATCGGGGTCCTCACAGTCATGTGAGCAAGCTTCCCTCAGGGAAGAGAGATTTCCTCATACCAGTGGACGAGAAGCCTGACTATGACTGGTAGGTCAGGATTTTACTGAGACTGACTCTAGACCATATGCAGAACTGTTGGAACTGTCGACAATGACGGCGAAAGCTCAGTCGAGAGATCCTGCATTGTGTGTAGATGCCAAACTAGAAAGTGCAAGAAGGCAGTCATGTCCACCGGCTGCGACGAGAGGTATCACGGAGCTACAGTTAGATGGCAAGCAGAATGTTCTACCAGCAAAGGAACATTGATGAAAGGGATGAGAAGAGCAGATGGGAGGAAAGAGCAGAGACAAAAGTTTTGAAGTCAGGCGAACAAGCGAACGTATCAGTTGATTTATATGTTTGTTTGCAAATTCAATGATTTCCTAAGTACCGTGAAATTTATATGTTGCTGTTAGATATAGAAGATCTGTGGGCCAGAACTATCGCTGCAAATTAGCAAACACTTGTTTGTCGAGTATGATTTTCTACTTTTGACTAGCAACTAGAAATCAAAAGACAGGC
Source organism: Phyllostachys edulis (assembly GCA_036346405.1). Classification (NCBI taxonomy): domain Eukaryota; kingdom Viridiplantae; phylum Streptophyta; class Magnoliopsida; order Poales; family Poaceae; genus Phyllostachys; species Phyllostachys edulis. The sequence continues at coordinate 62,845,194 of CM070560.1, read as the reverse complement.
TCACATGTCCAGCGCTCTTGCGTATACATGCATGTACCAGGTATATCTTTTCTTTTCAGAATCTCACATCAAAAGGAACCAACACACCATGAAGCATCTAAACTAGAAAATCCACTGTAAGTCTGTAATCAGTTGGGAGCCTGAGCCAGAGCCAGAGATCTCATTTGGAGTCTGATAGAACAGGGCAACAGGCTACCACCGGCATAAACACTGAAACTAACCAGCATTGCTAGGGTTGAGCGGCTTCCCTCGGCCCATGGTAAATCCTTTTGTGCCATCTGGCATACGCGGACCAGGGGGTGGCTTTGGCACTGCTGGATGCTCAACAAGGACACTGTGACTCGATGGAGGAGTGCCCATTGGATGACCACCGTCCCGGTTGTGACCATGGTATTGGCCCCGGCCACGGCCTCTTCCTCCACGTCCTCTCCCTCTCCCGTGCTTCATTCCACCTTTGTCATGGGAACCATCCTCAGCCTATTGAGATGATACATGTTGTTAAGACTATCCAAGCTTCTGAGGCATTAAGATCCTGTAATAGCTACATGACAACGATAGCTAGGAAGGGAGGTCCACGGCGATACCTGGTGCTCAAGATGTGTTTCTGAATGCTGGGTAGCGTCCTCTGCTTCACAGTCTTGTGGATGCCCAGTTGTGTCGGAATCATCTTCATCTGCTGCGTCCTCTTCATCTCCACCTTTTCTTCCTTGGCCCATCCCATGTTTCTAATGACACACGATGAACATAAATGTTTTTAAAAGTTCCATTTTACAACGCTAATCTTAGTGAAGTACCCAAGCACATCTTTTTGGGAATTATCTGCCCACAAATGAAATGATCGCTAAACAGGCCACACTTATGTTCCCATTAACCAACATAATAACAATATCAAGAATGGTGTGAGTGGCCAATTAATATTCTGAATGTTAATGACTAATAGATCTAATCAAGATACTAGGATAGACAATGGGAACACAAAGGATAGTTGTATATGTAATTTGTTCACCATCAGAACATGACTACTTCAAATTTTGCATAATGGGAACACAGAGGATAGTTGCATATGCAATTTGTTCACCATCAGTCCATGACTACATCAAATTTTGCATAGGACATAGAATGGACAGCAAAAAAAAACACATCGCAAGGCAGGATTCATTAAGGTACCAGACAACCAAGCAGTGAGCGAACTCTAAGCCCATCTCTCCAGTTTCTCCGCCACTGAATTGGCAACCTATACACAACAAAGTGTGTGGTTTTATATGTGATAGGCAAGTGCCATAGCACAACTGGATAGCAAAGTCAAGATGGCATACCGCCTTCTCAGCATCTTCAACAGCTCCATACTCCACAAAAGCATGCAGCTGCAAGTACAGCAAAAAAGAAACAATAGGGAAAACACTGGCATTAAAATACCTGAGGAATATATTCATTATTTCATACAAAGTTATGCAATCCCTCATCAACTTTTAGTATTCATATATAAGGTATATATATACTTATACAGACCTTATTAGCAAATAGCGTCTCAATCTTTGATGATTTGCCGGCAGCAGGTCCAGCACCTTCAGTCCCTTGTGGATAGCAAGTACGTATTGACTTCACACTGCAACATATAACATCGTGGGTTCAACACTGCATTTGGCAATTATTCATGCTAACAGACAAGCCTACCTCCCAACAGCTGAGAAAATCTTCATAAGATTCTGATAGCGATGTTCCTCAGGTAAATTTTCAGCAACAACAATGCGTGACTGGGTGCATAAAAGACAAAAATATCAGAAGAATGGCATACATAATGAATAGATTATTTGACTAAGTAGATGCTAACCTGAACTTCTTCGGCATCTACCTCACTGAAGGGCAATCGGCGTCTCACCTTTTTCCCATCATCTGAAACAACCTACAAATGATAAAACCATGGTCTTAGTAAAGAATCATACAAACTACAAACCATTCCTTGTGTTTGAACTTTGAATGAGGGAAGGTAGAACAAGAGCATGACAGGATATGAGGATAGCTCTTGCAGTAGGATGGTATAACAGATGCGTTTTGGCTTCATCCCTGCATTGAGGCAGCCATCTCCTAGATTTAACTAATGAAACCATATTCTTGATGAAGCAAATATGAAAAATATATGCAAACAAGTTATCAAGAACCAAGTGGGTTGGCCTGTCAAGAACAGGGACAACAGACCTATCAAAAAGAAAGAGTAGACATGATATTTGATTAAGATGCTTACCAGCTCCGATGACAAACGTAATGCAGCAGCCAACAAGGATCTATCATAAACTAACTCCCGAATCTTCCTAAAGGATGCAACTACAGACATAGGCACTGTAAAACAGAATAAAATATGTCAATATTACCAGAAAATATGAGTCAACAAACATCATGTGTGGGTGAGCATGTGCTAAATTTATGTGCATCAAATGTTGTCGTATAAACAAAAAAAAGGCAAAAACAAAAGGCACTGAAAAATATATTGTGGAAACTGGAAAACACTGCATATTAACCTCAGCAAAGAAGGGCACACAGCTCCCAATAACGAATTAATGATACAACAAATATTGCAAGCAGATTGGAAATGCTTCAACATAACAGTTGTTCATTTGTAAATGTGTCGGTGGTCCTACAACCTACATCACAGCATGATTACTTCTCAATGCTAGTGCCCCATACTTGTGCATAACTTGTTCATAACATGTAAATATACTTGAAGAAAACAATGGCGGCGTGAAGAAAATCTATATTAGTATATGTACATCATATATCACCCAACTATTGCATCACCAATTTCAAATGATCTTGGCCACCAAATGTAAAAATATACATGAAGGTGGGCGGCGTGATCAGGTGCTTAATAATTTTATATTTAACAAGATGAACTCACCAAATCCATCTGGATCTTTAGTAATGAACTTCATCAAATGTTCAGTTGTAGCCAAATTGACATCACTGAAGTAAAATTCCACCTGTCAAGTTTTCAAATACATTTAATCCAAGGGACACACAGTAGTACAGATGCAAATCAAGCATCCAATGACAGTTAGATTATATTAATAAACAAGTAAAAAGGAAATAGTAAAAGGTGATGTTAATATCACATACTTAGTTTCAATTATTTGAGAGGAGATAAAATAAAAGAAATGAGAAAGGGTGTAGAAGATAATAAATTAATAGTATAAAAGAGAAAAAAAGTTATTTTGTCTTGTTTATGAGGTTCTTCTAGCTCTATCTATTACTCTCACGGCCTCACCCTATTCTTTTATTCACTTTACAAAGATGCAAAAAGGAAGACCACAAAATTGATAGACAGTTACGTTCTAGCCATTCTAAACTATTGTCCTCAAAAGAGGAAACAGTGAGTAAACACGGCACTTCTGCCAATTATGCATGCAACGGTTACAATAATTTCAGCAAGGCGACATTGTGTAATTTGTCGTATTTGGTATATCCTAGTGGTGACTGGTGAATCAATTGAGGCCCACATGATTGCCAAATGTTGACGACTTGGCGTACATGCTTTATCTTACTTAGTTACTATTCGCTCCTCCCTCCTTGTCTCCGCCTCCTGTCGCATAACCCTAACCCTGCTCACGTGCAAATGCAGCAAACATACCATGTGACAACCCATTTTGTGCCTTCCCGCCAATATTTGCATGAACTATGAACCACATAGCATTCTCCAAGAAAATATTTGCAGATTTATGAGTTACTGTAAAGAGTAGCACTCTTTAACAGATATTTATCATATTTTCCCCCTTTTAGATTCCTCATTACTAATGTATACTATGCCAGAGTACACCACCATCAATCTGTAAAGCCAGAGTCCTTATCTTTTAGTTAAGAAATACGCCATATCCTCTAGTCATCTCTGTTGTGAATATAATTGAAACTCGAAATCAAATTTGCCAACCCATGATAGATGTGTATGGTTAGTGTTTCCATCGTTTAGCACACTACCGCGTGTTCTTTTAAATTCCTGGGCGAACCCCGCTTGCAATTTGCCTTTCCCATTCCATCAATCCCGATCTAACCCTTTTGTTGGGTCAAAGGATCAAACTTTTTCGCGGGCACTTCAGATTTCACACAAACCATTGCTCACAATCGGCACCAATGGCATGGAAAGACAGTAATACAGTTGATAATACAGCAATCGAGTGGGGAAACGAAAAAGCTACCTGCTTGATGACCCGGCGGGCCACCTCCTCAGGCAGACCGCGCTCATGCGCGTGCCCCCAGGCCCTCCTCTCCACCGCCGCGGCATCCCCTCGTCCTCGCCGTGGTGGTGTTGGTGGTGCTGGTGGTGGTGATGCGGCTGGTGGTGCTGGTGATGCGGCCCGCGGCGATGGGGACTGGCGAGATGCTGAGTGGCGGATCGGGGGTGAACTCCGGCGCGGCGGCGTTGAGGCGGCCGGCGGACGAGGAGGAGGACTCCGGGGTCTCGTCTTGCGCCATGGAGACGGGAGAAGAGAGGGGTTTCGTTTCGTCTCAATTTGCTTTCGCTTGGGGTGGAAGAGCGCGTGGAGAGGAGGAGTCGGCCAAGGCAAATACAAAGGCGGCTCCAGAAGGGCGCTGTTAGCCTGGCTGTTACTAGGCTGCATATCAGGTGCATAAAACCTATTTGATGTATATATGAAAAAAAAAATTTTGTTTGGGTATCAAATTAGCATAAAAAATTCTGAAAAAAAATTCTAGATGTAATTTATGGTGTTTTGTTCCACCCTTTAAAATTTGAAGTTCAAACTCAAAGTATGTTAGAAGATACAAAAAAGAAATTCGACGAGACGATAGATCAAATGGTGCTTTGAAAAAAAAAGCAGGCAAATATTACTATTCACAATAAACTTCTTTTTTTGTATCTTCTAACATACTTTGAGTTTGAACTTCAAATTTTAAAGGGTGGAACAAAACACCATAAATTACATCTAGAATTTTTTGAGAATTTTTATGCTAATTTGATACCCAAACAAAAAGTTTTTCATATGTGCACCAAATGGTGCTTGTGCACTGATATGCTACCCTATTACTACTGCCATGGAATTCGATTTGAGTTATTAGGGTACAGTATAATCCATGCGGTAGAGTTTGTTCCAGACAGAGGTGGTCAAATGGGCGGCCTGGCCCAGGACCTGGCTCACTAAACGGTTGTGTCGTCGATCCGTGAGGCTCGGCCGCCGTCGATCAAACAAGGCACGCCAAACCTATAGGTCATGTTGTACCGCCCAAACACATTTAGGTCGATGGCGGGTAGGTGCAGTGAGTCTATCTAGGTAAAGCGTAAAGGCCTCGCCATGCTTGCCGCCACCTCCTCCTCGCGATTGTTCTTGCGCCGCCGCTATCATGCATCGTCGTCGTAAATCGCCGCCGCATGCCGGTAGTGCCGAACGCGGTATTGTCGCGTCTTGAGCACAGGATTGCGACCCAAACACGGCCGACGCGCCGGGCCATGACCAACGATATAGTGTCTCGGGGCCGGGCGGCAAATCGTCGATCTGGCACAATTAGCCACCTCTAATCCCAAGTGCTGATTGTTTCCAATCTGACTTTTAAAAGTCAAGCAGTTATCATGTGTGCCCTTTGGGGAAAACCTTTACTATTTGATATGTATCTTCCAAAAATAACATTTTTTATTTGTTGGCCTTCAGGAACTTCCTTAAGCTACCTGATGCTCAGTGTTGAAGGTTATGAATTATGAAGAGATGATTGGTTTGAGGAAGTTCGTTTTGCTTCAAATCATAACATTTTTTTTAGAAATGGTTAAAGAAGAAAGGCACCATCAGATGTGCCCTTGTACACCTGCTGATGAGAGACACTGCTGTGCTGTGGATGTTGGGTTTCATTGAGAAGGTCATATAGATATTGTGGAAATCTTTATTCTCCACATCTCTTCGTATGGACTTCTAGAATTGATGATCGTCGCCTTTAACGCTATTGTAGGGAAACAATTGAAGTACACTGCTTAATACTTTTGTGTGCTTGATCTAGAATTATTATAGATGCCAACTCGAAGAGTTTCTAATGTCACACGCTATACTTAACTTACCACGCGCTATTCCTATTGCAAATCTAATGTGGACATATGGTACCACCGGCCCGTGTTTGGAGTTCGATCCTACTCGAAAACCATTGTGCCAGGCCGGGCGCTCGCTCCTGCATATAGCCCGGCTGTAGCACGACTTCCAGAATTTGTATGTCCAATTGTCTAATCTCCATCCAAGCCACACCAGGATCATCCGCGTGTAACACGATGGGATAGCTAGAGCAAGTAACAGTACAAGGAGTAGCCGTGCGTGCGTTCTCTGCAGCGCCCAGACGCCAACTCATGGACCGTGGTCATCTTCAGATGAATTTTTGACGGTATTGGCACGTTTTAGTATGTACAGAACTGGTCGTCCGATTTTTTTTAAAAAAAAAAAATTAGCCTCTGTCCGTCTGTCGTCGTCTTGATGGCGTCCACGGCCCGCCACATGTCCTGTTAAGGGTTAAACCAGAATTAGGGTTAGGGTTTACTTCCCCAGAAGCACTTTTAGAGTTTAAGATCACTTTTAGAAGCCTTTTTAATGTTTGTCACCTCCTTGAAATGAGTGTGGCGAAGGTTTGGTTGATGAGACTTGGAATATTCCTTTTAAGAGGTGTCTTGGTCTTGAGGAAGCCATTCGATGGGAAAGTTTGAAAAATGTATTGGTAGAAGTTGAACTTAAAAATAATTTTGATAGAAATTTGTTTGGTGTTTGAAAATTGCAGGATGTTCTCGATGGCGGAGCTAGGATTTTGACGATGGGGTGCGAACTTAAGACACATCCGTTCCAACACAAGTTCAAATGATATAGTCGTAAGTTCAAATGTGTCAAATTACATGTTAGCACTATAACCAACATCACAAAATATTTTAAAAATTACAACTTGATCTGGCGTTCCTTTATATTTTGAAAGCGATTGATGGCAACATCATCACTAACTTGTAGAAAAAAATCACGCTCAATGTGCGTTACCTAAGCAATCATTCAAGTATTATTCATCCATGCTATTTTTTAGCTTGTTCTTCACATGATTCATTGCGAAAATACCCTCTCTACCCTTGCGGTAGCCACGGGAAGGATCAATACCAATTTGAGCAGCAAATAAACAAGTTTATAGCAATCATCCTTCTTTGTCTCAACAAGTTTAATAGAGAGCTCACTGAGATACTTTACTTCTCGAAACCTTGTATCTTGATGCATGTCAGTGATAAACATATTAAGTTGCAAAGAAAGTTTGTGGAAATCATGGGGATATGCTCATGATCTTAATGTGATGGTACAATTGGCAATAGCTTCCTTGGTTTGTCGAAACGATCGTTTTCGGTTTTGTTGAAATCTGTTTTGACAAGTGTCGGGTTAATCGGTAATCTGCGGCGTGTAATCTGGCGGTACTACAGCTGATCTTGATAGTACCGGCTTGTGTTTGGCGGTAGTACCGTTGGTGATCTTACCGCTAGCAAAGCGGTATGGTTTTTCGAGCGAGTGTAACTTGTGTTTTGGATTTCTCGAGGCGGTAATCTGCGCTATAGTTACCGATAGTACCGCATGATGAACGACGGCGTGTGGCGGTATGGTTTTTCCATAACAAGTGTTTTTGAGAATGTTTGGATTTCCTTGAGGAAGCGATGCGACCCTTGATTATGGAGTCTTGATACTACTGCTGATCTTGATAATCTGCCATAACATGGCGGTAATACCGATTTAGTTCTGAGTTTCGTTTAACTTGGAGGTTTGCTTTTGGGTTAGGTCAAGTTCATGGGTTTCATGGCATATGTGTTGCATGATGCATGTTTTGACTAACGTGGGTCAAGTTGTGAAGAACTTGTTCCGGATTCGATTTCTTTGTCTATTGATGTGCGAGGTTGCTTGGAGGTCAATGACGGTCAGCAGCGAAGATGATCGGGACTAAGCTTGGAGAGCGAGGTCGAAACGATCGGGGATCTTGGGTGAGGTCAATGGAGTCAAGCATGGCGCAAGAAGGACAAAGGTGACCGAACAGGCGATTCGGTCGACGGAGTTCGATCAAGTGGCGCGAAGTCGGTGCAAGTGCCATGGTGGTTTCGGTGGGAGTCGGATGGGAGACTTGCCGAGCATGAAGAGCCATTGGATCAACCTACGTGGCGAAGCATGGAGGTGCTTCATGAAGATGGGACTCGGTCTTTGCAAAAAGATCGAGAAGGGTATTTTGGTAATTTTACCAAATACCGCCTTTGGTGACCTTTGCCAACTCACGGCGCAAAAGATGGTGCAAGGTGAAGCGGATTAGGTCAAGAGATGAAGACGGCGCTTTAAAAGCGCGTGCGTATGTGTCCGTTTGTTTTGGGCCTTAACGGGAGCCCATTAGGGTTACTCTTCTAGAAGGTCTAAGCCTCCACTATAAATAGGGGGTGTGCTGGACAGCCACCCCAACCCTTTTATTTGCATTGTAAACCCTAGTTTTGCTTTTGTGCTTAGGGAGTTGATAGTTGGAGGTTAGAGTTCTAGAGAGTTGGATTTGATTCGTGCTCATGTATTGAGTCTTTGTCCTCCATTGATGGAGTGGTACGTAAACCAATACCATATCAAATCAATCCAAAGAAAGTTCTCTCAAAGATGAGTTCATTTGCTTTCTTTCTCTCTATTTGATGATTTTGAGTCTTTCTTTGATCCGCGAGTTTTTGGTTGGTTTCTTGCCGTGATCTAACTTGCTGTGACATATGGGAACCCATCTAGGATCATCTTGATCATCAATCACCCACGAGCAAGTCTTTAGATCATATTTCGATTTTTGCTCGGTTTTGAAGCACACTTCGTTCAAACTGAAAAAGATAGGAACTTTGGCTTGGATCTCTGCGATCCTTGATTGGAATAGGTTCCTAATATCCTTAGGAAGGTGTGTTCCAAATTTGGTGGAGTTTGGCCTTACGGTTTAAAAGTTTGGTTGATTTTTGATTTCGTTTTTAAGTTTGTTCTTGTTTTTAAATCGATTTTCTTGTTCATCCGGAACTACCGCTCTGTTCATCCGGAACTACCACTCTTGTTCATCAAAGACTGTTCATAAGGCTGATTTTTGTGTTTTAATTACGTTTCTTTTGGGGTTTTGAAGGGATTGAGTACAAGTCTTCCGCTATGCTTATATATATTGATCTTCATAGTTCTCATAGCTATTGGAGTCAATATTATGTTTGAATCGGATCAAAGCGAAAAATAGATAGTGCTCCTATTCACCCCCTCTAGTCGCCTTTTCGGTCCAACAAGTGGTATCGAGCCGGTTAGTTCAATCTTGATCTTAGGTCCTTGAACTGGCGATGGATAAGTACTCGACCAAGCCGCATGTCTTCGATGGGCTCGACTATGCCTATTGGAAGAATCGCATGCGAGTCTTCCTTGAGAGCGAAGGACAAGCTATATGGGAGGTTGTTCGATCCCTCGTTTTGCCGAGTTACTCGGCCGGCTTGACCCTCTTGGCTAACAACAACAAGGCAAAGAACCTTCTATATCTTTGGGCTTGGTAGGCAAGAGTGCGATAGGATTTGCAATCTTGCAACCGCACATGAGATTTGGCACACCCTCGAAACTTACCATGAGGATCGTCCCGGATCAAGCAAGTCGTCGAGAATGTCTACAAGCGAGAGTACAACAAATTCGAGATCGTCTGGTGAGAGCATCGATGGCGTCTTTACGCTTTTAACAAGGTGATCAATCGGATGAAAATCTGTGACATTGAGTACTCTCAATCGAGAATGCCACCCACCTCTTGGGTGCAATCAACACCAAGGAGTGGGAGATGAAGGCAAGCGCCATAGAGGAGAATGTCGATCTCTCTAATCTCACTTTGGAGCTGCTTTATAGCAAGCTAAAGACTCATGAGATCAAGAGAGCGGTAATCCTAAGAAGGATAACATGGCTTTGGTGGTGATCCTTTCAAGGGACTCTGATGGTTCTTGAGTCTTCTTACGGTTTTTCTCTTGCGTGTCTATCTGCTATTCAAGAAGAAGAGTTTGAGAGTCTTCTTGAGGCTGATTTAGCTCTTTAGCCAAGAAAGTCACTGCGGGCATATAATAATGTCGAAAGCAGAAGAGAGGTGGCCTGTGACATGCTATGAGTGTGGAGAGCTATATCACATCAGACCAAGCCCCCAAAGTTGAAGGGTAAGGGCAACCACAAGATTGAGAAGCTTTGCTGGAAGAAGCCTCAAGGGGCAAGTCCAAGTATGATCTTTGCCAAGCTCATGAAGAGTTGCTCACAGGGTCCTTGCAGCTTTTGGAGATCAATCCATGGCGATGTGGACTCGGGGGCGAGGAGGACAAGGAGGAGGAGATCCTCAAGACAAGAAAGGAAGGCCAAGGACTTCACCAGGCATGTGCTTCATGGCCGACTCGTCGGCGTTGATGACAACGATGAGGTACTTCCATCCTATGATGTCCTTTCCGCTAGATGCGATAACATGTATGAGCAATTGCTTAGTCAGGATAAGGCTTTAAAGTTCACCATGGCTAGGAACAAGGATCTAGAATCACAAGTCGAGAATTTGACATTAGAGATTGTGAATGCTAAGAGTCTAGATGTTGATGAATGTTCATCCTGCCATGCTTTGCACTCCGAACTGTCTAAACTGCAATCTGCTCATGATATTGCTTTGCATCAACTTGAAAATGCTAGAACTGAGCTAATTGATGTTAAATCTGCTCTATGTGAAAAATGCTTAGATTCTAGCAAGTTGGATGCTTCTGGTAATGTGAAATCTAGCTTTTGCTCTTTCTGCTTAGAGCGCGAACATGAAGTTAAGGATATTCTAGAAGCAGTTAGAGCTAAGTTTGCCAAGCTTAAGGATTCAATTGATTCTACATCTTGTGCCGCCTATAAGCTTGAAGTTGCTCATCTTAAGGAGAAACATGCTAGAGCCATTAAGGGCAAGACTTGTGAATCATGTGCTAATATTGAAAAAGAGAATGCATATCTCAAGGATACTTTAGAAAGATTCTCTAATGGTGAAAAACAGTTAAACATGATTCTAGATAAATCTAAAACTCCTTTTAAGAAGCAAGGTTTAGGATACAACTCTGCTCAGGACATGTCCAAGCCTAATGTCATTCAGGTCTTGGAAAATGGCTTAGTTGAATTCAAAACCCAACACCAAAAAAATGTTTTTAAATCTGCGGGGTTTGTCCAACCTTCTTTTAAGCCAAAAGGTGCTTCTCCCAGTGGTACAAAATACCATTGCACCTATTGCAAGAAGAGTGGACATTTGGTTGAGATACTGTTGGCGTGGGTTGAAGAATGCTAAGAAAAATATTGCTAGAATGTCATCTAATCAACCTAGAGCTTTTATGAGACATGGTCACGTACAAAAGAAGAACTGACCTAGGATTTGTTGCACATGCTCATCACCATGTTCCTAGACAGGATGCATCTCATGTTACGGTTACCATTGCTCAAAATAGAACGCTAATAAAGTCAAGGATAGCACATCTGCTTTGCATACTACTTTCATGAGCGAGTGTCTCGATCTTGGGTTCCCAAGTCGCTTTTAACTAACTTGATGTTGAGACACATCGCTCTTTGTTCCTTGATTTTTGAGATTGGCGCGAAGGGGAAGAACACATGGTTAAATCGACTCGGGTGTTCACGCCACATGACCGGAGACTCAAGATGGTTCACCTCCTTCACGCGATCAGCGGTGATGCCTTCATCACCTTTGGAGATGATACACAAGGCGCATTAAAGGCTGGAATGATTAGGGTGAGCGACAAGTTCATTCTCAAGGCGTCGCTTGTGTCTAAGCTAAGGTACAATCTCCTTTACGTCTCCTGACTTCTCGATGATGGCTATGAGACTCGTTTTAAGAAGAATGCTGTCGTGTGCTTGATTCTTTTGGTGAGCTCGTTTTGGGATTTCTAGAGTTGGTAGAATTTTTGGGTGCTTTTACAGATAAACTTTGGGATCTCTTAAGTGTTTGATTGCATCTTCTTCGATATCGGCTTTGGCACCGACGTTTGGGGCACATTGGTTTTGATCATCTACCACGAGTTAGCGGCCTTGATCTCATGAGAGGTTTGCCTAAACTCAAAGTGTCAAGGATCTTTGTATGTATGCATACTGTAGGCATGGCAAGCAAGTTGCCGCCTCACCCATCATTGACTATGGTCATGGTGACGGACCGAGACGGTTACTTCATATGGATCTTGTTGGTCTGCTAGGGTTCGATCGATCGGTGGCAATTGGTACATTCTTGTCATAGTCGATGATTTTTGAGATACTCTTGGGTGTTCTTTCTTGCTTGAAGGATGAGGCTTTTGATCATTTTCATGGCCTTGTTCTTCGTTTGGCTTCGAACTTCACGGTGCCTTGAGAGCGATCCGCATGACAATGGCACGGAGTTCAAGAATGCTTCTTTGCCTCTTTGTCTTGGCCGGTATTGAGCATCGATTCTCTTCTCCACGTCCCTCGGCAAAATGGCGTTGTGGAAAGGAAGAACAGGACTCTAGTTGAGATGGTTAGAACGATCTTTGGATGAGTATAGCACAGGAGGAGGTTTTGGGCGAAGCTATTGCTCTGACTTGCCATATTTCAAACCGTGTCTTTTGAGACCATCTTTGGGCAAGACTTCATATGAGCTTCGTTTTGGTAGAAAACCCTCTGTCTCTCACTTTCGAGTCTTTGGATCGAAGTGTTTTATTCTCAAGACAGGGAACCTAGATAAATTTGAATCAAGGACTTGTGATGGTTTATTTCTAGGTTATCCTGCTCATTCGAGGGTTTTCGGGTTTTAATGTTGAAACTAACATTGTTCAGAGACATGCAATGTCACTTTTGATGAGACTAGCCACAGAGCTAGATCCGATGTTTGGTGACTTACAGTGTGAGAGAGCATTTTGTTGAAGAAGATGAGGATGAACTTGATTTTGCTCCTTCACATTCTTGATGTTCTGTGCAAGCTGCCCAAGCTCCGAACACCTCTGATTGCTTCACCTCCAATTGAGGCTCTGCTGCGACTTCTTCATCGGCGATACTGCGGAGGTCGAGGAGACGCTATCTCCTCCAGCTCCTTTGCACATTCGAAGCAACACCTCCGGATCGGATGATTGGTAATATCCATGAGCGAGTCACTCGCTCGGGTATCATGATCCGAGTCATTTCTCTCACTCTGCATTTGTAGCTTCTTTTGAACCCAAAGATATATCACATGCTTTATCGATGCTAGTTGGGTCAATGCCATGCATGAGGAGTTAGAGAATTTTGAAAGAAATAAAGTTTGGAACCTTGTAGAACCTCCTAGTGGACATAATGTTATAGGAACCCGTTGGGTGTTCAAAAATAAACAAAATGAGGATGGTTACGTGGTTAGAAACAAGGCTAGATTGGTAGCTCGGGGTTTTAGCGAGTTGAGGGGTTAGATTTTGATGAGACCTTCGCTCTGTTGCTAGATTAGAAGCCATTAGCATCTTGCTTGCATTTGCTTTGCATCTAAAGGTTTTAGGTTGCATCAAATGGATGTTAAGAGCGTTTTTGAATGGTTTTATAGAGGAGGAAGTGTATGTTAGGCAACCCCACGGCTTTGAGAATCCCAAGCACCACGATCATGTTTTTAAGCTATCCAAAGCCTTGTATGGTCTTAAACAAGCTCCTAGAGCACAGGTATGATAGACTTAAGACCTTCTTGCTTAAGAATGATTTTGAAATGGGCAAAGTTGATAAGACTCTTTTCATTCTTAGGCATGGCAATGACTTCCTGCTTGTTCAGATATATGTTGATGATATTATCTTTGGTGGTTCCTCTAATGCTCTTGTTTCCAGTTTTTCTGAGACCATGTCTAGGGAATTTGAGATGAGCATGATGGGAGAACTCAATTACTTTCTGGGGCTACAAATCAAGCAATGCAAGGAAGGAATCTCCATCCATCAAACAAAGTACACCAAGGATTTGCTCAAGCGTTTTGATATGGGTGACTGCAAGCCGATCGCCACTCCTATGGCGACTTCGATTGCTGGATCGAGATGAGGAAGGAGAAGCCGTGGATCAGCGATCTGTACCGCATGATCGGCTCCCTCCTGTACTGACGGCCTCAAGGCCGGACATCCACTTGTGATGCCGCTCTGCGAGGTTTCAGCGTCACCGAGGACTTCACATCGCCAAGCCGTTAAGCGCATTTTCGGTATTTACACTCTACCCTTGATTATGGCATTTGGTATTCTTGTTCTTCTTATTTGTCCATTCGGGGTTTTGATTCGATTTTGCGGGATGTAGGCTAGATAGAAAAACACTTCGGCACATGTCATTTCTTAGGCACTTCTCTTGTCTCTTGGTCATCTAGGAAGCGGTCTTACATTTGCACAATCCTTCTTTGAAATTTGAATATGTAGGCTCTTTAGTTCTTTGTGTCGATTTTGTGGATGGTCTCCACTCTTAAGGATTTTGGGTTAACTTTTGCTAGTGTTCCTCTCTTCTGTGACAACACTTCTGCTATTAACATTGCTAAAAACCCAGTGCAACATTCTAGGACCAAACACATAGACATTCGCTATCACTTTCTTAGAGACCACGTTGAGAAGGGCGATATTGTCTTTGCATTTTGTGGAGTCAGAGGCTCGGTTAGTGATATCCTCACCAAGCCTTTAGACCCAACAAGGTTTGCCACCTTGAGGAGTGAGTTAGGGTAATTTATCCTATGGGTTGGTTTGAGGGGAGTTGGATATTTTCGATCTTTCCTTGTTCATTTGATCTTTTCTTGATTTTCTTTTGAACTTGTTGATCTTTTTGACCTTTTTGGCTTTTTGAGTTTTCTTGCATCTCATTGTATCATATTGCATTCATATGAAAAATCCAAAAGATGCATTGTAATATAAGCTTTTACCTTATCTTTTAAAATTGATGAAGCTTTGCTTATTACCCTTTGGAGCTTTAGTGTTTCAAATTCTTGCTCAATGCCATGTCTAGTTCTTTGACTTGCTAGAATTATCATGCTTTCACATGTGTAGCTAAGTCTTTCTTTGTATGAGCTAGAACTTGAAAAACAACTTGAACTAAGAAATTAGCAATTTGTGAATTGTTCACCCGATTCTTAATTAGTGCTCCTTTTATGACATTGGCCTGTCAAAATTGCTTTGTTAGCTCTTGAATCTAGCTTTGATCATTACTTGAGCTTTTTGTGTTCTTGAGAATCTAAAAGCTGCTCTTGTGCAAAATAAAAATGATCTCTTTTGTGCGAAAAACCGATCTCACCAATTCTTTCTCATGAGGCCCTTGCCATGGTACTAGGCATGAACTCGGGGAGTTTTGGATGACCTAGACCACTCTCTTAAGCTTTTGTTGCTTGGGATGGTCGTAGTGAGGCTTGAGATCTAGCACAACGCTAAAAATGCAAATTGTCAAATTGGTTGAAACTTAGGAAGAGATTGTGGATGGCTCCTAGTCCAGGATCTTCTTTACTAAGATAGACCTTTTATCAACTTGAATATTCATTGCAATTGAAAAACAGTTGAAAATGGGCATTTGAGAAAATTGAGCAAAATGATTCAATTCAGGACCTTTTTGTCTCTTAATGTGGTCATGGTTAGCTTTTGGATCTCACGTTGACATTTTGACATGGCCAGTATCATTTTAGGATCCCTGTTGATGAACTTGCTAGATTTGAAGCTTTGCTTAAAATGCTAGAACTCATTGCTTTATATTGAGCCTTCTTGCTTAGCTTTGTTATATATGTCCTATCATGATCTTGCTAGCACTGTTAGGCTTGATATGTTGTTTGTGCAACTTTAGAAATGCTAACTTGTTCTTTTGGGTAATCTTCAAAGCTTCTTGTATTCAAAAATTGGAAAATACAAAAAAAAAAAAATTGAAGCCACTCCATTGCATTTCATGCATGCTCCTTCTTATGCTTTTCCTCATTCGCATTTGTCATCTCTGGGCGAGAGGAAGGCGTGATTCCTTGATGACTCCATTGTCAAAGGGGAGAAGATATTGTAAAAATGTTAAAAAAGGGAGAAGTTGTTTGGGGAGAAGATGTTTGAAAAAGGGGAGTTACTTGGAGAAAAATTGAAAATCTAAGGACCATAGTGAGGGGGAGTTTCTTATTTGCATTCTTATGGTTTTATTATCATTTTTGAACTAGAATTGCAATTCTTGATCCTCACAATGATCAAAGGTCATATCGAACAATTGTTCTTTCATATGGACCTTAAGTGAGATTTTGACACCTTTACGGATTTTGAAGCTTTCATGCTTTCTTTTGCAGTATCTCACTTGCGATACTATTCGGAGCTAGCTTGGTCATTTCCTTTGCTTTTTCTTGCATTTGGACCAAGTTATGCCTTTGAGCAACGTCGAGTTTTACTTTTCAAACCTCAAATTTTGCATTTGTGGAAATTGCCAATGTGTTCATCAAGGGAGATTGTGGATATCATGGGGATATGCTCATAATCTTAATGTGATGGTACAATTGGCAATAGCTTCCTTGGTTTGTCGAAGCGATCGTTTTCGGTTTTGTTGAAATCTGTTTTTGACAAGTGTCGGGTTAATCGGTAGTCCGCGGCGTGTGTCTGGCGGTACTACTGCGATCTTGATAATCTTAGGCTTGTGTTTGGCGGTAGTACCGTTGGCGGTCTTACCGCTAGCAAAGCGATATGGTTTTTCGAGCGAGTGTAACTTGTGTTTTGGATTTCTCGAGGAAGCGTAATCTGCGCTATAGTTCTTGATGTAGTACCGCATGATGAACGACAGCGTGTGGCGGTATGGTTTTCGAACAAGTGTTTTTGAGAATGTTTGGATTTCCTTGAGGAGATGCGGCCGCGATTATGGAGTCTTGATACTACATTGATCTTGATAATCTGACAAGCCATAACATGGCGGTAGTACTGATTTAGTTCTGAGTTTCGTTTAACTTGGAGGTTTGCTTTTGGGTTAGGTCAAGTTCATGGGTTTCATGGCATATGTGTTGCATGATGCATGTTTTGACTAACGTGGGTCAAGTTGTGAAGAACTTGTTCCGGATTCGATTTCTTTGTCTATTGATGTGCGAGGTTGCTTGGAGGTCAATGACGGTCAGCGCGAAGATGATCGGGACTAAGCTTGGAAGTGAGGTCGAAACGATCGAGGATGCGGGTGAGGTCAATGGAGTCAAGCATGGCGCAAGAAGGACAAAGGTGACCAAACAGGCGATTTGGTCTGACAGGTTCGATCAAGTGGCGCGAGGGTCGGTGCAAGTGCCATGGTGGTTTCGGTGGGGCCGGATGGGAGAACTTGCCGACATGAAGAGAGCATTGGATCAACCTACGTGGCGAAGCATGGAGGTGCTTCATGAAGATGGGACTCGGTCTTTGCAAAAGATCGAGAAGAATATTTTGGTAATTTTACCAAATCATGTTGTGACCTTTGCCAACTCACGGCGCAAAGATGGTGCAAGGTGAAGCGGATTAGGTCAAGAGATGAAAGCGGCGCTTTAAAAGCGGCGTGCGTATGTGTCCCGTTTGTTTTGGGCCTTAACGAGCCCATTAGGGTTACTCTTCTAGAAGGTCTAAGCCTCCACTATAAATAGGGGTGTCTTTGGACAGCCACCCCAACCCTTTTATTTGCATTGTAAACCCTAGTTTTGCTTTTGTGCTTAGGGAGTTGATAGTTGGAGGTTAGGGTTCTAGAGAGTTGGATTTGATTTTGTGCTCATGTATTGAGTCTTTGTCCTCCATTGATGGAGTGGTACGTAAACCAATACCATATCAAATCAATCCAAAGAAAGTTCTCTCAAAGATGAGTTCATTTGCTTTCTTTCTCTCTATTTGATGATTTTGAGTCTTTCTTTGATCCGCTTGAGTTTTGGTTGGTTTCTTGCCGTGATCTAACTTGCTGTGACATGTAGGAACCCATCTAGGATCATCTTGATCATCAATCACCCACGAGCAAGTCTTTAGATCATATTTCGATTTTTGCTCGGTTTTGAAGCACACTTCGTTCAAACTGAAAAAGATAGGAACTTTGGCTTGGATCTCTGCGATCCTTGATTGGAATAGGTTCCTAATATCCTTAGGAAGGTGTGTTCCAAATTTGGTGGAGTTTGGCCTTACGGTTTAAAAGTTTGGTTGATTTTTGATTTCGTTTTTGGTTTTTTTCTTGTTTTTAAATCGATTTTCTTGTTCATCGGAACTACCGCTCTGTTCATCGACCTTTGTTCATAAGGCTGATTTTGTGTTTTTGTCGTTTCTTTTGGGGTTTTGAAGGGATTGAATACAAGTCTTCCGCTATGCTTATATATATTGATCTTCATAGTTCTCATAGCTATTGGAGTCAATATTATGTTTGAATCGGATCAAAACGAAAAATAGATAGTGCTCCTATTCACCCCCCCCCTCTAGTCGCCTTTTCGGTCCAACAAAGTTAGATCAAATCTGTGTTCGAGAAATCTTTAGGATAAAACTTAGCAAGTTTAAGAACTTTATCCTTTTCATATGAAGCAAATGAATCAGCAGGATGCAAAGATGTCATGCAAAGAAGTAGCTCTGTATTAACTTCATCAAACATGTCATAATAAGCAAATGTTTTAGTGGGAAGCAAAGATGCTTAGATGGGCAGATGTCACTTAGGCCTGACGCCTCCTTGACTAGTTGACTACTTGACTTGAGCTTGATTCTCATATTCTGTTGGGCCTAATGCTAAATGGGCCCGGAGTTGAGAATGCGTATGTTAGTATGTGTAGTGCATACTTTATGTATTAAGGGGGATATATACCAGTTTTTTTGTGCAAAAATTTTGGAGGTGCAACTGCACCCCCATACATCAATGTAGCTCATACGATGTTCTCAGTTAAATCCTTGTATAAACAGCTTCTCGTAGGGGTGTTGTCTATAGAAAATTGCAAAAGCTTTGGAAATGCAAACTTCCTTTAAAAGCTAAAATTTTTGTGTGGCAATGCTATCATAACAAAGTTCTGACTTTAGAATGGAATGGGGGTTTGAACTGTAATCTTTGTGGCTGTATTGAGAACATTGACCATATTCTTTTCGATTGTGTTTTGGCTAGGTTCTTCTGGCTTTGTATCAAAGAGACCCTCTACTGGGAGCTAGTTCCAGTTTCTGTTGATGATTTCCAATTGAATTGGTTAGATAGGAGGGGGGGCTACTGATTACAATGTTATTTTGTTTAGTTTTGCAGCTTCCGCTTGGATTCTCTGGAATGTTAGAAACAGGGTGGCGTTTGAGGGGGTTTATCCTCGGCAACCTATGAATGTATTATACAAATTTCTATCTTGTTTTGTAGCGTTGACAAACCCTCCTCACCGAGGATGAACGCACTAATCTGGACAACTTCATGAAGGCCGTCGAAGATGGTTTAAGGACTTTTGTAGTTTGAACAATCGTGTTTGTGAAAGTCTGTAATTTTTCAATTTGCTTGTCCTTTCTTTGTTTTGTGCTTGTAGTGTTAACTGGTATTCCCAGTAACTTGTCTCTATCTTTTGTAAAACTGTTATATGCTTTATAAAAGTGGGATCCTTTCCTTTTCAAAAAAAAGGTTAGTGTTTAGCGGGTTTGGCGATTTTTGTAGGAATTTTAAAATATAGCAAATGAGTTCAAAAATTATGAAATTTTACGTGGAACCTCCGACACAGTGTAATTGCTTGTGTAAATTTGCCATAATTTTATTCATTCAGGATTTTCTTGTATTTTCTTAAGCGTGTCTTGTTTTGGTGAGGACAAAAAAATCAATGCGAAGCCGTGCCATGTGTTGTGCCTCCGTCACTGAAATGAGGCCTTCCTCCATCATCCTTGCCATGTGCTATGTGTTGTGCCTCCCATCACCTAAAATGAGGCCCTCCTTCCATCATCCTTTCTTTTCCATCAGCTCCACCAAAAGCAGAGTAATCATTTAGTCTGTCACTTCCATCTATTAGCATGCAAATTAAAACCGTTAGCGTGAGTAAGTATTCCCACCGGCTATAAATTAGCGAGCAAGCGAGTGCGATTTTATTTATGATCGCTCGCTCTTTTGCTCTATCGATTATATTTTTAGGGACATTTCTGTGTTATTGACCGCCGCCATTCGCAGGTAATTTATATCTTCGTCGTTTAATTCTTGAAGCCTCGTTAATTAGTTACAAAATAATTAGTCATAATTTACGGTGGATGTGTACTTAAGTAGTTGTAATTTTGCAGGCATTTACTTAGTTTAACATTGTTAGTCCCATTCTAATTAACGTTCTGAGATTTTCGTAGGAAAATATTGACAACATGCACTGCTAGGTATTCGTGCAACTAATTATTTTGTGCTAGTTCGTAATGACATGCAAGTTATTCTAGTATGCATGCACATACTGGCCAAAATAATGACAACATGCACTGCTAGTTACCATGCAAGCAATTAGTTGCTACGTACTCAAGTATGCATGCACCATACAATGAACATACACATATGTAATTTTTTTAGCAAAGGGAAAGAACAGGGGTTAACATTTGTAATTATTGAGGCGAGGTTAATTAGTTACGAAATAATTAGTTTATATTAATTAACTAGTTTTAAATAATTAGAAAATAATGACATCATGCACTAATAGTTATTCATGCAACTAATTATTTCGTGCTAATTATTTCATGGTCATTATCAATCTTCTCACTAATATTCCGTCTATTTCATGTGTTGCAAGGCATGTTTCTACTGGCGCTTCTTGAACACTTCTATGTTGAGGACCACCGGTGCAAAGCGTGGATTCTTTGGTGGCGCCGATGGCCCGCCCTGCGGCTTGGCAAGGGGGGAGGATTCTGGGAGCTAGGCGATTGCTCGTCCGATCCTCCGGGACCGCGGGCTCGTTGTCCCTTGCGAGGTGGTGTCCCTCGGGCGCGGTTCATCCTAAACGCCTTGACTGCTATCGGCACTTGTCGGCAGTGGAGGCCGAGATGCACACCTTCCACTTCGGTGGAGTGAGATGTGCAGTCACCCGCGGGGCGTCTCGCTCTTGACCGGTCTCCCGTCCGGGTGAGCCACTTATTCCGGGCCCTCCGCCGCACTAGAAAGCTATCTTTGGAAGCGGCGGTTGACCAACCTCTCCCGGAGGGTGCACGTGGCGTCCCGGACTTAGCTAAGCGATTCGATGATTGCCGCAGGTGCACTGGCAGGTCGTTAGGATGCACCTCGTTGCTTACCTTCTTCACTCCTTGGTTGGGTCATGTTTCCAACCACAGGCGATTGGTGCTACCCACTATGTCGCCTCACCGAGTTGTTGGTTGTGTGAAGTGGGACGATGCCTTAGTATAGGCTGAGGGTCGGTAGTCCTTTGCGCCACATCTGGGAGTTATGTGGCCTTGCGTGTAGGATCAAGGATAGCAGACTAGAGGGGGTGAATAGGAGGTTTTAAACTTTTGACAAATTAACAAGTTTATCCAATTATTAACTTAGTCTAAACAAGATATGATTCTAACTAAGCAATTTATCACAATAGACAAGCTAGAATTATAAATCGAAATGTAAAGACTAGAAATAACCACAAAGACACAAGGAAGTTTTTCCGTGGTATCGAAGACTTGCGGTCTTCACTAATTCACGTTGAGGAAGCTTGATCAATTCAAGCCCGGCTCCACAATTAAGCCTTCCTCGATTACTAGAGGTAGCTCTTCTCCTCTCCGGATAAGCGAGCTCCAACCTTCACAAATGCAGGGCCTTCTCACAATCTCCTTAGAAGATCACCGAACCCAACTCCAAACCGTCTAGGAGGCGGCAATCTCCAAGAGTAATAGAGCAAGAATTCTTCACTTGAAAACGCTCTAATGCCACAATTTATCAAAACCAATGAATGCTCTTTGGAAAGACCTCAACTGCCTTTGCAAATGGAAATGAATGCTCTCAATGAGTAGGAAACAATGCAAAGGGCTTAAGAGATGTTAAATGAGGCTCAACAACATTTCTAGTTGCAGTGGGGGAGGTATTTATAGCCTCCACCCACTCCACTAGCCGTTGGACACGAAATTCCCAATTTTTGATGAGCAGGTCGGTCCATGAACAAAGTCTTGGTCGATCCGGCCTCGGTTATAACGATCGTTATTCGCATTTAATGCACTGAAATATAGCCGTTCTGAGGTCCGGTCGATCCATGAGCAAACACGCGGTCGATCCGGCCTCTGAAAAAAGCGGAATCGTTTGGAAACTCTCTAGAAAAAGTGACCGCAACCAAGACAAATACTGCGGTCGGTCATACAGCATTTTCAATGAAAACCTTCTCTGGAAAAAGTTGACGCGTCCCGGACGAGAATGCAGTCGGTCCGATAATGGCCGTCGGTCGATCCGGACGGAGGATTTTAGCAAAAGCGAAAACAACACCTCCTTTGGAAAAGGTTGACCGCCGTTTTGGTCCTAAAACAATACAGTCGATCCGGCCTCAACGAAATTCAGCAAATTTAAATTGAGGCAAAGCCAAAAACAAATCCAAGGTAAAACCAAATAAGATTTGAGCAGTTGTGGCATCGTTCACTTTCAAGGTATTCAATTTTTGCACCATCTTTATAGTACGGTTGTCTAGCCTATAACCCGGTCTTCCAACCAATTCACCTAAGACCGGTAAAAGTGAAAAAGTCCTAGACTATTGTACCTTGCCTTGGAGTCATAAGATCTTCATGTAAACCTTTCGCGTGCAATTCCCGATCAACAAGAGCGCCAATGGGACTTAACCATGTACATACTCAATAAATACGTTAATCTCATATTCACATATGGTCATTAATTATCAAAACAATTTTTAGGGGCCTAGATGCTTTCAATCTCCCCCTTTTTGGTAATTGATGACAACACACTTAATATGTGAAAGAATGATTGTTTTGAATATACTGTGAGTGTATATTCTATTGATGACTTAACAACAAGATAATTCTTGCAATAAGCTTTAAATGAGTTTTGAGAATTATTTCCTTGCTAAATCCTGTTTTTAAAGAAAGCTCCCCCTAAACATGTGCATAAAAGGTAGAGAATTTTTGCAAGCACAAGTATAGATTTTTAGAGAATTTTGGCAGAGTTTCTTTTACATGATGGAACTTGAGGAAATGCAACAATATATAACATTATAAATAGCATTTCAAGAGGGTAATATAAGCATAAGATTAACCAACAAGTTCATCGGGATAACATTGAACCGATTACAAGCATATAAGTATATATCATTCAACCAAGCTCATAGGCGGTAAAGCATTAAGCGTTCATATATATAAGAGGTTCAATAAACACAATGATAGCAAAAGCAGTAATAAACTTATCCTCTAATTATTACACACAAAGAGACCACGAAGTCCAACAAGCATTCATTAACCACAACTAATAGATATAGAAATATATAGGACCATCTAGCACTTCTCCCTTTAGCATCAACTACCAAAAGCTACGTGATGAGGGGGAGGAGGAGGAGCTGCATCGATGTAGTAGGGGTGAAGGAGGATCAAAGCGTCGGCGCGAGAATAAATAACGATCTGCTCAATCGGCGTGATGCAGTGGTCATCTCGACCATGTCGGACTAAATCCACGGAACCAAGCCAACCATCGATCTAAGCGCTTGAAGCACAAGAGAGTTGGATCGCTCCACTTACTGGCGAGAGTCCAAAGATGAGTAGTACTCTCAAGAGTATCCATGCGATGATCCAAAACCTCTAGGCGACGATCCACGTATCAAAGCGAGATACAATCGTGTTGATACCGATATCTGAAACCTCAACAATCTTGGATCAAGTCCACCTACGCCTTGGGGAGCTGGTGAGGAGAGGCGGGAGCATCAACAAGCGGGTGAAGAGGCTGTTCCTCAAATCTCTCGGTGGTCACCCTCGGCTTGTCTTGTTTGTGAGGAAAGGAGTGGTACCATCAAAGTCGATGGTCCTCAAAATGAGCATCATGATGTAAGGAGCATAATACATCCTCTTTCCCAAATCGGTGTGGCGGGATTACAACTCGATCAAGATTAAGTGCATAATATCAAATTTCTTTCCTGCATCACATAATCTATGACATTCCATGCATGTCCTCTAATAGCATCATTGTTGCCACTCTGGGCAAGATGGTGGCCACGATAATCTGTTAATGACACTAGGAGAGGCCTCGGACGGTAACCTTACGAGAACAACTCTAGCAATATTAGGCTCATAGAATCAGAAGCGCTCACGAGTCTGCGGCCAGGCTCAAGGTGAATCTTTACATACTCACGTCTTTGGCGATTTAGGGCTTCCTCAAAGTGACGGTTGGTGGCGTGTAGTGCCTCGAGCACATCATCCAAGTCACATAGGCCAAGGAGGATGGGATGTAAACAGTAGCATAGAACTGACGGATTACCTCCTCATTGAAGTTGCACTTGATGCTAACAAGCCCATCCAAGCCAGCATTGTGAAAACGAGTGTACAAAGTCGCATATCGGGTTTGTTCATTGAGATATGACCAATTTATGTACTTCTGGATTTCAAACTGCTTGTGAAGCACCACTTGATTGTAGCAATCCTCCTGGAATTGAGTGTGAAATCTCTCATCTTCGGCTGACCTTGGCTGCTCATAAGGAGATTGCATTCTAAGTTGCTTGAAATCATCATTTTAGATTGCGTGAAGATTCACACGAGGCTCAGGCGCAAACTCCACATCAGCATCTTCTTCTTCGTCCAAATGTTCACTGGCGCTAGGCACAGAGGACAAGGATGGCGAGGAGTCCGCTTCGTCGCTATCGGAATGCTCAACTGGAGGACGATGAGTAACCTGGCGGGGAGGACGAGACCGGAGGATCGACAATATCTTGGTCCTTGCCATGATTCTTGGAGAAAGGCCAAGACAACCAAGGTGAATTGAATTGAAATGAATATGGATTATCAAGATAAAAACATAAGCTTTTGTCAAGTCGGATGACCATAAGCGGTTGGCGGTCGATCCATGAGTAGCGGACTGACCGCCGCATAACCACGCCGGTTAGTCCGACCGAGACAAAAAAAACTAGGGTTTTTACCACAACTTTGGAAAACTTCACAATGCGGGTTAATCCAACACTCAAAGTCATGTAGAAGACAATGGGAGCAATCTAAAAGGTCTATTTGACAAACTTGGAGCCGATTATTGAGAGGAGATTCACCGGATGATCAATTAATCGGAGAGGAAGAGAGGAAAAAGAAGAACTTGCCGAGAAGGAGGAGCCGACGGCGAGAGAGACGCCCGGAGGAGAGGAGGAGCCGTGGGTGATGGAGGCGGAGGCGCGTCTAGGCGACAGCCAAGGTGGAGATTAAGCGAGAACCGTCGGGGAGAAATGAGAGGAACCGCGGGTTGGTGAGGAAATAAGAGAAGCGCCCGCATTAAGCGCCCAGCCATGGGATGACCATGAGAACAACGCCCGGTCGATCCGACCTAACTTCACGGGTTGGCCATGATTAAGCTTGCGGTTAGACCGCTTTGGAGACTTTGAGGATTTTTGCGAGAAAATTTGTGTTGTCTTTGCTCCATAGACTTAGCATACAACATAAAAATATCTTGGAGCAATTTCAACGTGATTAGATCAACAAATTAGTTTTGAATATAGATTTTTAAGAAAAAAAAAGGCCAATTTTTGAAGGAAAACGATTTAAAGAGATAAAACAAGCAAACAATAAGATTTGTCACTTGTGAGGACATGTATGAGTATGAAATACTATTTGAAGACAATATATGAAGGAAATCATTGCCTACATAGCAATACTTATTTTATGCTAGAATTGACTCAAGTGAATTTTTCGGGTTTTGAGCTATTTTTAGCGAGATTCAAACTTAAATAACTTTGATTTGGTTGAGAGTTTGAAAAACTTGTGAATACGAAAAAGGTCACGAATAACCATCTTTACCTTTTTCATTTTGGGAGCAAGATCAAATTCCTTTTGAAAAACCTTTGAAATATACTAGAGAATAGATGTAGTTAGTTTTTCAAGAGGTTTGATTGATTAACACCAAATTTTGACTTTTGACCAAAAGGATTGGTTTTTCAAGACACATTCTAGCATGTATGTTGATATTTGCACAATTTGAGTTGTGGTATACATGGTGATTGTATAGCACTCCCCTAACTGTGTTTCCCATCTTAGTTCTTGAAATAAGAGAATCACGAGAGAAAAGCGAATTCAATCAAGATTCAAGAACATAATGTAATCAAATGACATTAGAATAATCTATGACATTTAATTCATTTCTCAATTTGCAAAAGCAGCCTTCATCTAAAGGTTTGGTGAAAATATCCGCTAATTGGTCTTGGTTCTTATGTGGCTAATTTCAATATCTCCCTTGCTCACATGATCTCTCAAGAAGTGGTGGCGAATATCTATATGCTTGGTTCTTGAGTGTTGAGCAGGGGTTATTAGCAATTTTCACCGCACTATCATTGTCACACAAAAGAGGCATTTTATCAAATTTAATTCCATAATCCATCAATGTTTGCCTCATCCATAGCAATTGAGCACAACAACTTCATGCTGAAACATATTAAACCCGGCGGTAGATAAAGCTACGGAGTTTTGTTTCTTGGATGACCACGATACTAAAGATCTTCCTAGAAATTGACAACTACCTGAGGTGCTCTTTCTATCCACTTTGCAACCCGCATAATCGGAATCGAAATATCCAATTAAATCAAATTTAGCACCTTTGGGGAACCATAGGCCGATGCTAGAGGAATGCTTTAAATATCTAAGAATTCTTTTAACGGCCATAAGATGACATTCTTTTGGAGAAGCTTGAAAACGAGCACACATACAAACACTAAACATGATATCGGGCCTAGATGCGGTAAGATAAAGCAAGCTACCAATCATGGATCTATAAAGCTTTAAATCTCTGAGGTTTACCTCCTCATTTAGATCAAGATGACCATTTGTGGCCATGGGAGTCTTGATGGGCTTTGCATCCTCCATGCCAAATCTTTTAAGTAAATCCTTCACGTACTTGCCTTGACTTATAAAGTCCCATCTTTGAGTTGCTTGATTTGAAGTCCAAGGAAATAGCTCAATTCTCCAATCATGGACATTTCAAATTCCCTAGACATCATATCACCAAACTCTTTGCAAAAGTCTTGATTAGTAGACCCAAAAATGATATCATCAACATAAATTTGACATACAAAGAATTCATCATCTAAAACTTTAGTAAATAAAGTTGAATCAATTTTCCCGATTTTGAATCCTTTTGAAACTAGAAAATCTCTAAAGGCGTTCATACCATGCTCTAGGAGCTTGTTTAAGACCATAGGCGCCTTGGAGAGTTTATAGACATGATTTGGATTTTTAGGATCTTCGAAACCGGGAGGTTGTTCAACAAAGACAAGTTCGGATATTTCACCATTTAAGAAAGCACTTTTAACATCCATTTGAAATAATTTAATATCAAAGCATGATGCAAAAGCAAGTAATATCCGAATTGATTCAAGTCTAGCTACGGGAGAGAAAGTTTCACCAAAATCCAAACATTCAACTTGTGAAAATCCTTGAGCGACCAATCTTGCTTTGTTTCGAATGACCAATCCATTCTCATCTTGCTTGTTCCTAAAAACCCATTTCGTACCAATAATATTGTGTTCTTTGGGTCGATCCACCAATGTCCAAACTTTATTCCGGGTAAAGTTATTGAGTTCTTCATGCATCGCATTCACCCAATCCGGATCGTCAAGTGCTTCTTCTACATGCTTTGGCTCAATAGACGAGACAAAAGAGTAATATTCACAAAAAGAAACAACACGAGAGCGAGTTTGGACACCCTTACTTACGTCACCCAATATTTGATCTATTGGATGATCCTTTGCAATTGCATTGTGGATTCTAGGTGGTAGGTTGGATGGTTGATCATCTTCCTTGTTATCCTCTTCAATGATTTGTACTTGACTTGTGGAAGATGTGGGTGGTTCAACTTGAGTGGAGGATGATGGACCATCTTCGGGCTTGATATCGCCTATTTGCATATGTTCCATTGCTTTTCTTAAGGCTTCATTACCTACATCATCCAAATTCTCATGCTCTTCTTGAGAGCCGTTAGTCTCATCAAATTGCACATTGTGCCTTTCTTCAACTAAACCGGAGTTTTTGTTGAAGACACGATAAACCTTGCTATTTGAAGAATAACCAAGCAAGAAACCAACATCTAACGACTATCAAATTTTGAAATCGAATACCTTTCTTCAAAATGTAACACTTGCAACCAAAGACACGAAAGTAAGAGATGTTCGGTTTCTTCCTACAATAAGCTCATAGGAAGTCTTTTTCAAAAGGCGGTTGCAAATAAAAACGATTTATGGCATGACAAGCGGTGTTAATAGCTTCCGCCCAAAAATTATCGAAGTATTATATTCATCAAGCATTGTCCTAGCCATTTCAATTAATGTTCGATTTTCCTTTCTACTACTCTATTTTGCTCGGAGTGTAGGTTGTGGAAAATTCATGCTTTATTCTAAGTTCGTCACAAAAGTCCTCAACTTTAGTATTTTTGAACTTCGGAACCATTATCACTATGGATTTTCTTTATTTTGAAATCAAATTCATTTTGAGACCTTTTTGCGAATCTTTTGAAAATTAGGAGGTTTCACCTTTATCATCTAGGAAGAATACCCATGTATATCTAGAGTAATCATCCACAATGACTAAACAATAGCTATTACCCCGATACTCGATAGGTTGTTGGCCCAAACAAATCCATATGTAAGAGTTCCAATGGTCTAGAAGTTGACATGATACTTTTGGAAGGATGAGAATTAGCGACTTGTTTACCGGCTTGACAAGCACTACAAAGTCTATTTTTCTCAAATTTCACATCTTTCAAGCCAACAACTAAATCATGTTTGAAAAGCTTTTTAAGTTGAATCATTCCAACATGAGCTAGCCTTCTATGCCAAAGCCAACCCAAGGAGGTTTTTGCGATTAAGCAAGTTTTTAAGCAAGATTCACTTGAACTAAAATCAACTAAGTAAAGATTTTCAAATCTAAAGCCTTTGAAAGCTAAAGAGCTATCATTTGCGTTAGAAATGGTTACACCTTCACTAGAGAATGAGCAAATTAGTCCAAGATCACATATTTGAGCAACGGATAGCAAGTTAAAGTTTAATGATTCTACTAGAAAAACATTAGAAATGGAAAGGTCATTTGAGATAGCAATTTTACCCAATCCTAATACATTTCCTTTGCTATTATCGCCAAATGTGATCTTGTCTACTCCTTTTCCATTCTCGAATGTGGTGAACATTTTTCTATCACCGGTCATGTGTTGAGTGCATCCACTATGAAGCACCCAATGTTTTCCACCGGTCTTATAGTTCACCTACAAAACAAGAGTTAAGTTCTTTTAGGTACCCAAATAGCATTCTTTTTAGCGCCCATAATTGAAGTGCCAACAAAATGAGCAATTACTTTACCATCCTTAGTTTTTCTAAGCATATAGCATGAATCATATATACCAAGAGATGGAACCTTACCCTTAGGATAATTTTGTTGCATATGTCCTATTTCCCGGCACTTATAGCAATACATACCATTTTGCCTCACAAAACTTGTGGGCTTATTTACCGGCTTCTTGCCTTTTTTTAGGCACATACCCAAGACCTTCCTTGTTGAATGAACACCTTTGCTCGCTCAAAAGCTTGTCAAGAGTGGCCTTACCCTTGAAACATCTTTCCAAGCTCTTGCTTAGCTTGGTCACTTGCTCTTTTAGCTCATAGTTCTCATGAACTAGTTTTGCATCATTTTGCTTAACAATATTATGATTAGCATCAATATTAGAGCAACATGGCATAGCAAGTAGGTCATCACATAAAGTAGATGCATTAGTCTTAGCAATTTCTATACTAGGCATTTTATCAATAATATCACATGTAATTCCTACACTAGAACAAGACTTATGTGAATTCTCTTGGATAAGCAAGTTGTGAGCATCCTTAAGCTCCATATAAGAATCTTTTAGAGTAAAGTATTCTTTATTTAAGACCTTATATTTTGATTTTTCTTTTCCAAGATACTCATTTAAATCATCAAGCATATCCATTAATTCATCATAAGTTGGTTCATCACCAATAATGGATTTTACCTTATCTCCTTTTGCCATGAGGCACGTAGGAGTGGAGAATAGTGAAGGAGCTTCCTTGATGGCGATGCCGACAAGTCCCCTTTTCTTGGGGGACTCTTCCTCACCGGAATCGGAATCGGAGTCGCTTGACTCATCATTTGAATCCCACTCTCCGATGTGAGCTTCATTTTTGCCATCCTTGTAAAGCTTCTTGAAAAGCTTCTTTTTACCGTTGTATTCCTTCTTCTTGAATGGCTTGCCCTTGTCATCCTTCTTTTCGGGGCAACGAGAAGCAATGTGTCCCTTTTCCACACAATTATAGCATCGAATATTGCTATATCTCCTCTTATCATTTGAGGATTGCCCCTTCTTGAACTTGTCAAAGTTATAGCTTCTATTGGGCGTCTCTTCATGACCCTCTTCATTCTTCTCACAAGAAGTGCATATTCCTCGTCGGAGTCTTCTTCTCCATCCTCATCATCACTAGATTCCGCCTTGGCTTTGAAAGCGGTAATTTTCTTCTTTGAGGATGATGTCTCCAAAAGCTCTTCTTTGTCCTTTTTGAACAACTCATTTGTGATGAGGTTGCCCAAAAGCCCCGTTGGTGTCATCCTTGGCAACTCGGGCGAGTTGAGAAATAACGTTACCAACGTCTCATATTTATCCAGAAGAGCCCTAAGTATCTTGCGAACAATATCAACATCAAGAAGGTTAGTCCCAAGGCCTTTGAGCTCATTCACAATGTTGTTGAGTCTTGAATACATCTCATTGATATTTTCATGAGGCAACATTATGAATGTCTCATATTTAATCCGAAGGCTATGCAATTTGGCTTCTTTGACCGTGGATGTATCCTCATGGATTTCCGAGAGAGTTGTCCAAATAGCATGAGCATTTTCCAAGTTGCTCACTCTATTGAACTCATCGCGTTCAAAGCGCCAAAGAGAGCATTCATAGCTTGTGCATCTAAATGAGAGTTCTGGCGTATCTTGATCCGTGGGTTCTAGTGGATTAAGAGACATAGCATAACCATCATTTACGATTTTCCAAATGCTTGGACTCATGGCCTTTAAATAAATTGACATTCTAATTTTCCAATAAGCATAATTTGAGCCATCAAAGAGAGTGCCTTTCCTATAGCAATTCCTCACTAGCCATCCTTTTCTCTCTTAGGCGGTTAAGTCTAAATCAATGAGAGACTAAGCTCTGATACCACTTGTAGGATCAAGGATAACCGACTAGAGGGGGGTGAATAGGAGGTTTTTAAACTTTTTGACAAATTAACAAGTTTATCCAATTATTAACTTAGTCTAAACAAGATATGATTCTAACTAAGCAATTTATCACAATAGACAAGCTAGAATTATAAATGCGGAAATGTAAAGACTAGAAATAACCACAAAGACACAAGGAAGTTTTTCCCGTGGTATCGAAGACTTGCCGGTCTTCACTAATCCACGTTGAGGAAGCTTGATCAACTCAAGCCGGCTCCACGAATTAAGCCTTCCCTCGATTACTAGAGGTAGCTCTTCTCCTCTCCGGATAGGCGAGCTCCAACCTTCACAAATGCCCAGGCCTTCTCACAATCTCCTTAGAGAAGATCACCGAACCCAACTCCAAACCGTCTAGGAGACGGCAATCTCCAAGAGTAATAGAGCAAGAATTCTTCACTTGAAAATGCTCTAATGCCACAATTTATCAAAACCAATGAATGCTCTTTGGAAAGACCTCAACTACCTTTGCAAATGGAAATGAATGCTCTCAATGAGTAGGAAACAATGCAAAGGGCTCAAGAGATGTTAAATGAGGCTCAACAACATTTCTAGTTGCAGTGGGGGAGGTATTTATAGCCTCCACCCACTCCACTAGCCGTTGGACATGAAATTCCCAATTTTTGATGAGCAGGTCGGTCGCATGCAACAATCTTGGTCGATCCGACCTCGGTTATAACGATCGTTATTCGCATTTAATGCTGAAATATAGCCGTTCTGGGGTCGGTCGGTCCATGAGCAAACCGCGGTTAGTCCGGCCTCTGAAAAAACGGAATCGTTTGGAAACTCTCTGGAAAAAGCTGACCGCAACCAAGACCCGGGGGTGCGGTCAGTCCGGACAAATACCTGCGGTCAGTCCGGCCTGGCATTTTTCAACTGAAAACCTTCTCTGGAAAAAGTTGACCACGTCCCAGACCCAGGGGTGCGGTCAGTCCAGCCAATGGCCGTCGGTCAGTCCGGACCAGAGGATTTTAGCAAAAACAGAAAACAACACCTCACTGGAAAAGGTTGACCGCCGTTTTGGTCCGGCAATACGGTCAGTCCGGCCTCAACAGAAATTCAGCAAATTTAAATTGAGGCAAAGCCAAAAACAAATCCAAGGTAAAACCAAATAAGATTTGAGCGGTTGTGGCATCGTTCACTTTCAAGGTATTCAATTTTGCACCCTCTTTATAATGCAATTTGTCTAGCCTATAACCCGATCTTCTAACCAATTCACCTAAGACCGGTAAAAGTGAAAAAGTCCTAGACTATTGTACCTTGCCTTGGAGTCATAAGATCTTCATGTAAACCTTTAGCGTGCAATTCTAGATCAACAAGAGTGCCAATGGGACTTAACCTTGTACATACTCAATAAATCGTTAATCCCATATTCACATATTGTCATTAATTATCAAAACAATTTTTAGGGGCCTAGATGCTTTCATCTCGGTGCTACACCGGTAGTACCCCCAGCCTGGCCGTCTGCTACGTGCTCCTGCAGCTATGGAGTTGGGAGCACTTCCCGGTTGGGCAGCCATCCATCGAGAGAACAGTGCACCCGTAGGCCCCCTCCCCTGTTTGACGCGATAGACGGGCCCACCATGGGCTCACAGTGGACTGCTAGCCATCTGCGCTGGGCCAAGGACAGGCCAGTGAGGTGCTACTCGTTGTACCACAACGAGTTCGAGTTATTGCATGAGAGCGACATCATTTGGTGTCCATGGGCGGGTGGGCATATTAAGGACTGACGCCCAGTCCAGCAGGAGTGGACTACGGCATGGACAGACAGGGTGCACTTGGATGTCTTAATTGAGTGGCGTCCATACGACCTTGAGATGTACGGTACGTACTTGGAGTGGTACGTGCCACGGACGTGCGCAAGACTCACCATTCCTCCACCGGAGCACTCGGAGCGGGTGACATCGGAGACGCACCAGGAGAGCCTCGACCACATGTACGACCGTCACAGCGCTTCGTGGTGTGATGACGCCGTAAGACA